>QVOB01014368.1:0-16375 GCA_014839585.1 Pseudomyrmex concolor
GTGTGTGTGTGTGTGTGTGTTTGTACGTACGCGCGAAGTTGGATCCTATTCTTATAACTCCATAGATTTCATAAGTAGATTACATACTCTATTTGCGATATCCCGCGATCGATAGAACAGAGTAAACATGACCTCGGCGAGGCACTCCGGAAAATTCAGACTATAATGTAACTGCTAAAGACAACAGGAGAGTTTTGCTCCACTTTTTTTTTCACTTTGATGTGTAAAACTATCGGATTTGTCGGCGCTACGAAGAGAAAGAAAGAGAGAGAGAGAGAGAGAGAGAGAGAGAGAGAGAAGAAAGAAAATGCGCGATAATTTCTTGACATCCGACTTCGCTGATGCAAAAATCAGACATCGCATCTCTAATTGGTTTCGTGTTAAGCGAAATTTTATTTATAAATAAAGTGATGTGCACGTCCAATAAATGCGTGTACTTTAGCTCGTGCCGCCATTAAAAATATATATAGAAGCGATTACACGTATATATGTATATTAAATATACGCGCATAAAGCGCGTCGTACGTGTGTGTGTGTGTGTGTGGGTGTGTGATAACAGTATTACGCCTTAGTCACGCCCATGTTAATGCTTTCTTAATAGACATAATTTTCGCGCTGCAAATCCAATTAACAGTCGCATACAAAATTGGAATTAACATTAATTTTCATGTCACGCAAATTTCATAGTATTTCTTTGACGTCTTTGTTCCATAAACCCGCTTCTTCCCTCCTTTACTTTTGTTCATTTCCCATTAAACAAATTACTCAATTTGAAAATATAAACAGCTTTTTCAACCCCTATTATATTTATTTTACGTGCTTGCACTTACTATTAATGTTGCATGAGCGCGGGTTCTGTAATTCATTTCTTCGGGAATTTTTCACGGAAACTTCGAATCCCGCAATATCACGAATATAAATACATTCTGAGATAAGAAGCTCGAAGTGGACAGTAAGAAATTTGTAGAAAGAGAGAGAGAGAGAGAGAAAAAGAGATATGTTTTGACAATATGTTTATACAGAGTCTGTCAATAGATTTCGCGCATACAGACAGAAGTTCTCTCGGATAGATGTGTGTGGCTCACACATGCGAATATTAAATTTTCAGGCTACGGAGTCTCACATGCTGCGCGGCGCGTAATAGAAATCGCTTTTCGACGATTCGTATGCCGTTGGCGAAACGGCGGCGTTTGCCATGCGGGCGGCTGCCGATTTGCATACAACAGATATTTCGGAACGTTCGTGCCGCCGCGTCGCCCCGGGGGGGGCGGACGAAATTTGCAAATCTCTCCACGCGTCCCGAACTCCGGGGGAAACATGAAAGGAGCTTTTTGCTCTGTCAATTCCACAGGTTACTCTGCTCTCGTGGGCACGTAGCGGCGGAGAGTTTCAGTCCCCGCGCGGTGTCGCCCGACGACGATCGATAGCCGCGGGGAAGAGACAAATGGAACACGGATGAACACGCAAGTCGCGCGTGCATAGACGTGCGGAGACGGACGATATATGTTTTCCGCGCACACGCGGAAGAAATCAGTATTCACGCCGATGCCTTTTATACCGGAAGAAAAAAAAGGGAAAGAGGGGGGGAGAGAGAGAGAGAGAGAGAGAGGAAATGTGACGGGATTTTCGGTGTCGCGCAACCAGGAGAGTCACGTTTGCTACCGAATTCTTTAAATCGCTCGGACGTCGACGCGTGTTCACGCCGAGAAATTCGCGCAAGGATTGATCAGATCATTGTCTCTCTGGAGAATATATTCTGGGAATGCAAAGCCACCGTACATACGTGTGTTTGATACTTGCAAGTGAGGGATACTACTTCGATCTCGCGAATCGATGTGAGAATTAATCGATCCCCACCACTGTTGCGTAAATCTAGAAATCAATCGCGGATTTCTATTATTCATTTTCTCGTGTAATTGCAAGCATCATGAATTCGCATCATCGGGATCGTTATCGTTGCATATCTGTGTCAATCTCTGCGCCCGGAGGCAGCAAGAAGGTAAATATCAAAGTTCAAGGGGAGATCGCGTGCCGGAGAGAGCTCCGGAGATAAAGCACCGTTAAGGGATCTCGGCATCACTCCACGAGAGAGAAGGAAAGAAAGAAGAACGAAAGAGAGAGAGCTGCGGGCTACAGGTGAATAAAGGCAAAAGAGAACAAATGGCGGATAAGTCACAGACACATCCATCGCGAGTCAATGCGTGGCAACGACTAGAAGAACAATAAGAGTCCTAAATACGACCGACTCTCTCTCCCGCCTCGACGTCGATCTCCAGTCCAGTTCATCTCTTTCTTCGACATTTTCCGCTGACAATTCTTGCAATCTATCTCCCTCACACGCTCGACTAAGATTGAGACAACCACCTCACCTCCATGTTCCGATAGCGGATCTACGAGGAAGCCGTATTATATCGCGCGTAGCCACAAATATTCCACGATATATTCGGAGACGTCTTCTTTTTTTAAGAGAGTTTTTTTTTTTTTTTAGATTTTTCACGAGAGATCCGCGGACACGATATAAACGTATGGAAACGTGTAGTCGGATTTACCATTTTCGTCATAAAAAACCAGTCTTGTTATTAAACTTTATATTTTAAGATGCACGTCCTCAGAAATTATTTCACACACACACACACACAATATTTTACATATTTTAATTAGAAAAAAAATTCTCGTTTGTCGACGAACGTGTGAGTGGTTCGCAATTTTTTTAAATTGAGCAGCTATTTTGATTCGCGTTTATCTTCGCCTTTTCCCTTCGTCGTTTCCAAGCGCGTGTCGAGGATTATCGATAAGATAGTTAGTCGTTATTATATATGATTAAACACAGGCGCGCGCGTTGACGGAACACTCACCCTTTTGTTTCATTAGCTACTTTGGCCGCGGAATGGAATCGGGAACGGAGCGATGGAAGATAACAAAATCGAGCCCCATTATTGCCCCAGTGACATACTTGCGCCCGTCGCGCTGTACCAACAATTTTATCTTGCCACGTATCTTTCCGCGCGTTTCTTCCACTTGAAATCTCCTTCGGACCCGACGGCGCGACCGACCGTTTTAATAAAGACGCTCATCTCCATCGTTAAAACTTATTACACAGCATCTTCTCGTGTACTTGCAGAAAAATATTTTTACTTTTCGCAAAAAGAAAGTTTATTTTTTTATGAAATAACAATGTTGAAGGTGACCTTTGTTTCTTTGTTTAATTTGCATCGCTTGTATGTCGTTCTTTGGTTTATTTTTTTATGATATTTGATAAAATGACGTAAAAGACTCTGCCTGTGCGATTTACGGAGATGCGCCGATGGTTTACGATTCAAAACGAATGTATGTGTGTGTATGTGTGTTTCTTTTTATATTTGAATTTTATATTCCTTTAACAGCGTGTTCTCGACGCGCTTTCGTACCTCGTTTCGTGGATATGGCGGTCGGCATCGATGTGAGCTGCGACGGGATGATGCCGACTCTATCAGTGGCAGTGATAATCCACGGCCGGGTCTCGTTCTTCGTCGTGGACCTCGTCGTCGTCGTCGTCGTCTTCGGGACGAGCCACTAACCTGGTAGTCATCTCCACCGCGACGACGGCCAGTCGCTCATCGTCCAACGACCGAAGCGCGTATACTCTACAAGGCACACGATAGAATTATCCGTAAAACAAAAACCGTGAAACAAAAACTGTCATTATCAGCGACTAAAAATATGTATATCGATTTCTGTTGCTTTCAACGTAAACTCTAAAAAAATAAAAAATAAAAAAAAAAATAAAAAAAAACTTCTTAGTGACTCTTAATCGCGCGCGTAGATTATCTAAAACGGGCGCAAATTGAAATTACACAGACGTTTTTAGAGTTGAGAGAGAACGGAGAAAAAAAAAACATAATTGCACGAACATAGCAATAGTCACGTTACTGTACCTAATATTCATGTAAAGGAGGAATATAATGATTGATTGTTCGCTCGTCTACGGTCGTCTATTACGGCGGATCGATGTAAAAATGTCTGGCATTACGTTGTCTCATAAACCGTGAAACAGAGTCGCGTTTATTTTCAATCGTACCTATACTTTTCTTTTTATTGGGAGCGAATGAAAATTTCTTCTTTTTTTGAGATCCGATGATTAACAACGAACAAGAAAAAAAGAAGTTTTTTATTTTTTAAAACTCGAAGAAAAATACGGGATTTTCTCGACGCCAGGGCTTGCTTACGCAAAGTTCTATCTACTTAGCAAGCATAAAATAGATTACCACTCATTTTATTGCGTCCGGAATTTAAGTTCGACGCCTACAATGGCGTCACCGACATGAAAAGGTTTTTACTAAGGGAACAAAAGTTTTGTCGCGCTACAGCTTGAAGCGTTAAACCCTAATGACAATTTCTTGTTCGCTTATGAAGTTAGAATCACAACTTTTTACTCGTAGCTCTCTGGCTAAAATAGCGTCCGTTCGCGATACGCTCGGTTGAAGATCTTCTTATAGTATAAGAGTGTAGCTTCGAGCTCGTCTTTTGAAGTACGAGAAAAAAAAAACAGAAAGAGAAGAGAAAAAAAACGAACGGACATTTATTGCAAGCTCGTGTACTCATAATTGCATTAAAAAAAAAAAGTCATAATTACCAATACTTTTAGACAGAGAAAAGATTTTTGCACGAATTAATCCACGTAATAACTTCGTTATAGAAAATAATACCACTTTAAGTTATTATAAAAAAATATAATATTGTTCTCTCTCTCTCTCTTTCTTTTTCCTTCTCAAACGAATTCTCAACTTTTCGATAAAATTTGAAACTTTTTAAATAAAAAATCGAATATTTAATTTTATTTCTCAATAAAATGCAGCTTAAACACTCGATAGAAAAATTTATATATAAATTTCTAGAGCTACTCTTTGGCAGACAGGCGGATCATAGACACTTGCTACTGATAACGCCGTTGCGCGGGATTAACTGACCGAGGCTGACACGATTGTAGATATCACGTAATGTTGTGTGCCGCTGCATGAAAGTTTCACCGAAGTTATAGAGTGACACATATGTTCTGTTGTTCGTGTGTAGAGTTATTACTGTTAAATAGTTATCTCTCTCTCTCTCTCTCTCTCCGAGTACACACACTAAGTTGTACAACATCGGTTTAGAAAGCGTGGCTCTGCCAGACGATGTCACATTTGGCACGCATTCGTTATGGCTTGAGTGTGCCCATCGAGTATTCTCTATGTAAATAGTCCGTAACGACGCTATTATTCACACGATAAAGGCTTATGAAGCCTATGCGCGCGTGAAATATATTGTTCAACGAGAAAATCCGCGTTTATAACCGCGACGTTTCTGAAAAATATCATCGCTCGGCATAATAATTTCGCATAATGGGGCAATTTTACTGTATTAACAGACATGATATCGCGAATATACGGGTCTCGCATTCACGAAACTCTGCCATTGTATTAGTGAATAAAACCGCGGTCTTGAAATATATACGCGCGTTTGTATTATAATTGTTATTCGCAAATTGTATATTTTCTATCATCATTTTCTAACATCGTCGTATTTTATCATTATCAAATCTGCAGAACGCATTAATAAAACGTTTCTTAATGAAACGTTTTGTAATGAAACGAGAGATCCTCGAGAATATAATTGCGCGATAAAAAACAAAAAAAAAAAAAAAAAAAAAGTAAACGCGTTGAATGCGCACGTTATTGTCGCCGCGGAATTTTTGTCACGTATAATCCTGTTTGTTTTAATTCAACACACGGAATATATACACACGTATGCGCGCACGTTCGAAGATTTAATCCTACAAAATAGGCGCGATGGCTCAGTAACCTCGAATAGTAGGCGCGCGGCAGAAATGGCATCGAAAATTTTCGTGTCGCGCGGCAGAAATTGCATTCCTCTCTCTCTCTCTCTCTTCCCTCGCGCCGCCGCCGACGCGATCTTTCGACGCGCGGCCATTTCAATTTCGCGGGGTATTCCTCCCGCTCCGGCAGATACGATCGATTGATGTGTCGTAAAGAGAAAAAAAAATAGAAGCACTACGATTCAAAAATTTTCGCAAATTTGCATAAAACCTTGCGCGCGCTATTTGTACACAATCTTGCACAAATTTCTCATTCTTATCGGTTTCGCGATATCTTTTGTTCGATAAACTCGTTCGAGACTGACTTGCGGAATTTCTTACATCTGTCGAATGAGACCTTGCGAGTCATCCAATTGTCAATGAAACGTTATCGTGTCTTCTCGCATTTTGCAGCCATATCGGACTTTCTTGTTAATAAAAAAAAAAAAAAAAATTTGCGAAGGAAAGCGAAAATATTCAGCGCGACGTGAGATCTATCGAGAAGATAATAATTTCCTTCAAACGCGACTGCACCGTCTATCTTTTCGAAGAGCAAGTCACCGTTATAACGCTGTTTTTCTAATATGATAAAGTTTCACGTCATGTGTACTGAAAAGAAACTAACATTAGAATAACGATATCATCACTTATTTTCTCACGTACAGATAATTAGCATACATTTGTGTGCTTTTTAGTATCCAGTTTCTGAAAAAATTCAATAGTATCTTGCGACGCATAAATAATAAAATTATTAGCAAAAGCAAGCTTGTTTTAGATTATTTTTGCTTATGCGGATGTTAAATCTCTTTCTAGCCTACAAATTCTTTTACAGCTCACAATAATTTATTCCCAATAATCCATTTCCAATAAGTTTTAAAGACCCGTCAGATATTACGAGGCGCTTTAAATAAAGCGTGAGGGATTTATTTGACGAAGAATACGGACAATATTGAAAAAAAAATAACTCGGTTTTTTTTGCGCAAGATGAATATGTATAGCAGCTTCCCATTGTGAAGCTAACGAAATATCGCATAACGGATCTAAAGTTGATCTTTTTTTTTAGCCGATTGTAATGGGAGATCAAAATACTTATTTTCAAATATCGCAACGACTAGACATATCGGAGAATATGAGCTTATTGCGCGGTTATTGGATAAAAATGAGCCGGGTTCGATCAAAGGAAAAATTCTGGAATGCTCCGCTGCGAGATAGGAAAGTATCTGCGCACGAGCCCATATTATAGTATCATAGTATTACAGTATTTATAGCAAGAGAAGCTTTTGTTCTGAAAAATTGAGATCTCAAGAAATAGAAGATCTCATATGGGTCATCTTTGTCGAACTTTATAGGCGTTTCATTAATATATTTGCTGAATATCGTACATATTTCTTTCCTCCTGCTGTGTGTGGTAAAATATTAAAAATTGTTTAGAGACAAATTATAATAAATAATTTCTTAAACATAAAGCCTCTTTGCCCTTTCTTTCTCTTTCTTTTTTTAGTCGTAAAAGCGCACTATCGTAATACTTCAGTAAGTACGCGAGAGAATATTATCGGCTTTAATAACGAGGAACGTTCCACGTAAAAATCTTATCGAGGCTTGAGAGATTGTTTCTTTTTATTCGCAATAAAATAACTTTCGAAAAATAAATACAGTCACTTTGTGCGCGCGCGGATTAATCGCTTGTCAACTCTTTGATTTCACTTTAAGAAAAAAAAACACATACCTTTCGCTATTCCTCAGGATATTCTGCGAGATTGTCTCATCCTTCGACGGTATCGCTCGATACCGATTCGCACAGCTGATCTCGCACGCCTCGTTATATGGTGCGCGCGAGCACTTCGCGCGAGAGGCGGATTACGATTCGAGGAGACACTCAGCCGCGGGTACCACCACCGCACGAAGGGTACCTTCGAATTTGCCGTGTTGTTTCTCTTTTTTTTTTTTTCTTTTTCTCTTCTTCCGATCGAACAACACAACGCGCACACACGCTCTCGTTCTTCAGGAAACGGTACCGTACCAGGGGCACAGGGTCGCACCACCCTCGGTACCGGATCTCTTCGGGGCTGTGCTGCCGCGATTGTCTTTCCACGTTGAAGTCACGCACATGCTACTGAGAGTAAGCGTCGGGAAAAATCGGTGCGAAGTAGAGTCGAATCTCGCCGATGACGCGACGCACTGCAACAACGGGCGCGAAGTCTTCGTGTCTCGAGGACATTTACGGATGACGATGCGATGTCACACGACGATAATTCCACCGAACGGAATTCCCACGTGACGCGCAACTCGGAACGGAAGTACGATCTCGTTCTTCGGCTCCACACACCGGACGCACATGCCGAGAGAGATCGCGCCACCACCCCCGCTCTCTTCTTCCAGAAACGACCCGGGAGTTAAGTCAACAGATTCGTGTCTCGCGATCGACCGACCACGACGACCCTGTCATCCTCGCGGGCATCCATATCTCCGCTCCCGTTCGGGAGCCGCCGCCAGACTCGTTCGGCCTCAGGACACTCTTCGTCTGGTTTTCCGTCGCGTACGTCGCACCCGCGCCACGGGAATCATGCTTCCATTCCTCCGCGTGTTTCTCGGTTTTTGTGTTACCTTTTCGTTACGAACACCCGGACCCGCGGGATCAGCTCGAGCTCGTACTGCCCGTCGAGCGCGCGTTTATCATGCTTCGCCGATGTCAGTTTACAAAATATCAATGTTCCTCGTAACAGAGCGAGTTGTAAGAAGAGCCGCGGTGGCTCGGAAGCAAAAGCTTCCCCCGTTTGATCGCACTCGATGCTCGTCACTTTGAACTCGCTTTGTGGTCGTCTCGCGTCGCGTTCTGCTGCAAAACACTGTGTATTTTCATTCTCTCGATATTTTTATCTTACTTGGTTTCGGTTTTCCATAGTTTTTGTCACGCGCGCCGAAGAGCACGAAGAAAACAAGAGACAATTTTTTTTTGTTTTATCGAACAAAAACATGAGTATTACAATAATTCACACAAGAAGAAAATTCGATTTCTCTCTTTCTCTTTCTCTCTCTCTTTCCCGTGTGCAAAGAGAGTGTTTTAGAAAAACAAGTAGCATATCAGAGGAAGAACAAGGTAATATAACGAGAAAATGGAAATGAAGAGGAAGAGAGAAGAAAAGAGACGGACAAGTACGTGCCTATTGATTTTCTCATCGCGAAGAATGTTTCATTATATATTCGACAAGGTATTAAGGAGAGCACTCGATAATCTCCTCTCGCCCATTACAGCTAGGAAATTTCTAATAAATTCTCCCGCGTTTCCTTCTCTTTATTGCCGAGCGACTCACGCCACGCTCCATGAATTACCGATGCGTTTTGCATATCGACGCGCGTGGCGCGCGCGAAACGTAACGTGTATTTTTGGAAGCCGCCTGTTCTCTTCGCTATGCAGAACCCACGATGCGATGCGTGCGTGCAAACTTGTTCCCGTGCACACAATGGAATTCTTGAGCGTGAGTCAGGCAGCTAACACCTCGTAAAAAGACCACCAACGGCCAATTTTGCAAATTTCGCGAATACACCCACTCGCGAAGACGATATGTCGAGATTTCGATTGGTATTTCCATCCCGGCGCGAAAACGCATATCGATCTCTGCGACTGTCTGTAAGACGAGCGTTTCTCTAATAATTTTTTCTTGCGCAACATACGCGCATTTCCTCTTCAGCGATGAGAAGGATAGAATATTACCGAGCGGATAAATTCTGTCCGCTCGTTGTAAATCAGAGCGTTTGTGCAAAGCGCGGTGTTTTCCGCGCGCGAATAACGGACGTTTACGTCACATAAGCGTGAAAATTCATATGGCCGCGTCAGATCGGGAAAAGCCTGTGAAAGCCTGACTGTCACGGTTTTCGCATAACTAACAGCCAGCGGGTGAGGCCTTTCTATCAGTTTCGGATCGGCTGTCGGATTGGAAATAAAAGCAGATCCGCGCGCGTAAATATTTCGACGAGAACGGATACGTCACGGGAGTAAAAAAGATCAGCGGATAGAGGTGGCGAGAGGCCACCCGAATCGGATTGTTTTACAATACGACTATTTGTACGGATTATATCGATGTATAGCTGTCTCTCTCTGTGTGTGTGTGTGTGTGTGTGTGTATGCGTGAATGTTCTACGAATGTGCAGCGTGCGCATCCACGCGTGTGCACGAATATAGTAAGGAGATGAGGGAAGAGCGATGAGAAAAAAGATTATTTCAAAAGTATTAAAAATACCGAAGCTAAAAGAGAGAGAGAGAGAATACAGTATGGAAAATCGAATATGTTGAGAACTCGAGAGAAAGCATTCCCGGAGACTTTATTGCGTGGCGTTTGAGATAAGAAAAAAAACAGACACATTTTTCTCATATCTCATGACGTCACGCACCCCTTTCTCTTTGCCCCGCGCTCCATTTAGTGATCGTTACATTTCTAATAATCGATCGATCCGCGATTCTCTTTTCTTCCGCTCGCAGATATCGACGTCTTTCGAAGTCTTTTGGATTCACACACTCGAAGAGAGACGTGTGAGATCCGACTCTTCTCTCTTTGCTCTCGACTTTTTTATTTATTTTTTTTTTTTTTTGAACCTCCCGACGTGATCTTCACACGTGAGAATCACAAGAGGACGTAGCTTCCTCTTTTGAAATTTTTTTTAAATATTTTTTTTCTTCCGCGAAACTAAATTATTCACGTTACACTTTATAAGATATTCGCACCTCGCTTCATATCTAGGAGAGGAAATATACAGACGTGTTACATCGTGTTTTCACTTGACGTACTCCGATCTTTCGGATATTACTGACACGCTCTCTCTTTCTCCCTCTGAGACTCCGTCCTCGTTTAAATATCACCTCCGCTCGCTGCCACCCCGTACCATCGCGCCGCGCGCGCGTTCTCTTACTCTTTCAAATATCACTCCTACTCGAAATTTCTTTCGCTCGCTGGCGATTCCCTTTGCCTATCCACACAATTTCTTCTTAACACTCTTTTTCTTTTTCTCTCTTTCTCTCTCTTTCTCGAATTATCGCGCTCGACTGTTTTGATATTTAATTCACTCGCGCACGAAAAAAAAAAATTCTCTCACGGCAGCCTCGCGCTTTTTCACGCAACCCCCATTTCTTTCGCGATTATAATCATCACCATTATCACCCCTCTTCTTCCTCCTCCTCCCCGATATCGCTCACCGCCGATTTTATTCGCCGGCGGACGAACCTGCCATCCTCGCGGCGACGAGCGAGGCCGAGGTGGAGACAGACGGACAACGGGGGTGAGGCGAGGCGGAGAGCGGGGCGAGGCGAGAAAGAAACGCGCGCACACGCGCACCCGCACTTACACATATGGCGGAGAAACGGGAAAACAGGGAGAGAGCGGCGGCGAGAGAGACAGAAAGAAGAGAAAGAGAGAGAGAAATTCACTCGCAGGAAGTGTGCTTACGGCACGAAGTCGCGCGCTCCACTGAGCTATCGGCGGGCATGCGTCTACGTAGTAACCGGTAGCCTGCTTACGAGCTTTCCCTCGTCGTTTTTCCAACCCCCGCGCGTCTTTCGAGGACCGCTGCCGCCACTACCACCACCACCACCACCATCGACGCCGTCACCGCCGCCGCCGTTGCCACCACCATCGTTGCTCTGGCCGCCTCCGCTGGCAGAGTGGTGCGCGCGCGTTCACCCTACGTGCGGGATGCAACAGATGCACCGGACGCAGATCCCCAACCCGAGGGTGCGGTGCATGTATGTATGCACAAGTTACGGAACGGTCGCGTGTGTGTGTGTGTGTACATGCACACAGAGGCCCATTACACAATCAAACGTAACGAGGAATAAAAAAAAAAAAAAAAAAACATAAGAGACAGAGAACATCGATTTATCGTAGGTTATCTTTAGAAAATAGCGAACCAAGTCGAAGCCACCCCTCGTTCTCGTTTCTTTCTGTACATCAGAGTGGCTTTTTATTTCTTACAACGAGACAAGTTGGCGCGAGTAAAATGCGAACACTTTTTATGTGGTTTTATTAATTTTTTCTTTTTTTTGAATACGAGAAAAGAAGTTTTATATCTCACGATAGTTTCGCGATTACGCAAATTTTTACGTTGAGTACATGTGTATTTATTGTATTTTAGAATTCTGTGATTTGCCGCGGTAAATAATGCAGGTCTAAAAGCTTTATTACTTATTAAATATCTGAACATAACACACACGTATATATGTACACACAAATTTGTTACCGAAATTTGCGTTATTAATGAGCGATATTTAATAAATAATACAGCTTCTCCGATACAATACTAATTTGTGACGGTTAAATTACACGCGCCATTATAATGAGTCATAGTCGTTACAATGGCGATAGACTGTCTTTATTATGTTGCGTGATGTGAATAATTGTTGCAACAATCAGAGTAGAAATTAATCTTCTTGAAGAAGAATCAAGTTACGAAAGAAAGACGAAGAAGAATTTGATATCGTGACATTATAGGTTTTTCAATTACGTACATATCGAACGATTTCTCATTACAAAATAAATATCTCGTTTAGGTTTCTCGTTCTTCAAGAAAGAATCGATAAAATGCGATATACGCAACAATGAAAATGGAGATACATTAGTTAAAGAATCATATAATCTACAGTTCGGATGTAGACTACTTAGAGGTCGATATGAAAAAGAAACAAGACAATGTAATATAAGATAATATCCCGTCATTAGAAACTAGAACGTGTCTTATTCATTTTTAAAGTCTGACACAAACTCGGTGCTACTTAATTAGCCCATAAGTTCTGTAATGGCTCGATCATTAATGAACCAATATAACCAAAATTATAACAATTTTAATTGGACATTGTATCAAGTGCATAGTTTTACTTATATCATCTTTATGCAAAATAAATACAGACAGTTGACAAGTTTTTTCCAATGTAGTTGATACACTAAAAAACTCATCCATGTGTAAAGAGCAAAGCTGTTTTAAAAAACAATGTTATATTTATACGATTTGATATTTTCATATTGAGATCAGTAATATATTGTGCAATAGAAAGAGAGAAAGAATTTGTAAATAAACAATATTAATTATATCATTATGTCACTTGGAGTTTTCTTTTAATTACTTTGCTCACATTTTTCCTCACGTTAAAATTGACAAGCATTTAAAAAAAACAAACTTTCAAACATAGTAAGTCAACACAAAAAATAAAAAATCTTGAAATTGATATTAATATTTAAAAACTATGTATATACTTATTTCTCAAAATTTATGAAAGCAGAAATTACTTTTTAACTTATAATTTTCGTGTTCCTTTCTATTCTAACATTAAAAAAAAAAAAAAAATAGACTATAATCTTCAATTTCTGCACACCGATTTTAAAATTGGAGAATAGTATACTATATATATACGTTTATCGAACCCGAAATCTTATATATGTTTGAGTGTACGTGCGTGTGTACGGCCGACGAACGACATATGCTATCTAGCGGTAAAGCGAGAAAACAAAGATGCATGTCTTCCAGTAAATAATAATTATCGTGCGTCAGTCGCACTTCAAATTTACATATATCAAAGGATACTAAAGGAATTACATACTAAAGGAATGACCTTAGAATGAGTTTGATACAACTTGAAGTTTGGTTCAGCTTTGAATAGAATCATGTTGACCACCATTTCGACGCGATTGCGATCGCTTTTCTGAAGTCACTCGAATTAATTCGTGTTGGTCAAAGTTCAGTCTCATTCCACTTCTAAATAGAAAGATCTTCGGAATACAAAAAACATTTCCGCAAAACACTCTTGCGTCTCCGCGCGCGCATTTATTAAATAAAAACAATCACCATTGCAAGAACGCGCGCGAATCGAAAAGTCATTGCCTGAATCGATCAATCGATTAGATCGATCTTACAAGACTTGCGAGTCTAGCGACTTGCGTTTGCGCTTACAGAGAGAAAATCCTGAGAGCGGCCAGGCCCATAAGAAAATGTGTAATCGTTTTGCCGGTCCGTAAGTCAGCGCAATGTCCACGATAGTGCACATTAGCAACTACGTAGCCATGTTCACGAGCGGTTTGTCGATACGTACGCACGTCTATGATTCTTTTCTGAACTATGTAGCCGCTCTCATTGTCAGTCTTCTCTCTGATCAGATTTATTATGCATTTAAATAAGTTTTTAAATTATTTTGTATCTCGCACAGAATTTAAATTAAGATAAACTACTCTTTAAACACACACACACACACACGTGCGAGCGTACAACAAAGATTTTCTATTTCTCCCCCTTTCTTACATCTTATACATTCTGTATTTTACATATTTAATTTTAACAAATAATTTTTGCGGTTTTATATTCACGCAAATTTATATTTACGCGTTGTTATATTTTTTATTTTAAGCGATCATAAGTTTGTCATTTTATGTTCATATTAGTTTATAATGGTTTAAGCCCGAAGAATTATTTTATAAAGTAGATGTTATATCATAAATATGTTGAGAGAATATATAAGAAAAGAGTAAAAAAAGAATTCAAAGACTTAACGAAAGAATTCATAGAATTCTTTGAAGAATTCTATAAAGAAATCTAAGATCGACACTAATTACATGTTACTGCATCTGACATTCCGTCAGTCTGTGCAAAGTGGGACGAAAAAATATACACACTTCTACATATTCTCTGAAAATAAATATCCGCTTGTGTACAGCATGGTCGTAGTATTCTATCTACAATGTTCTATATCTTTACTGTCTTTACACCACTGTCAAAGTATTTACTAAAACTAAAAAATAAAATTGAAAGAATTGTGCTAATGTGGCTGTGTTTTGATATTCATTACTAATCTTAAAAAATCTATATAGACAAGATCTCTAAAAGCATCCTCGTGAACAGTTACTAACGCCCAGATCGCGTCGATGCGCGTATCAATTCGATACTTCGAGAAGAACACAGAACGATGTGAAAACTATATGTGTGAAGAAGACGATTGTAGCAGCATCAGAATCCTGTAACCGTGCAATATTACTACGGAGCAAAATGGAGTGTACTCAAATAATCACATCTCCTTAGATAATCATTTGCTGCTATTAGAATCGAATGATATGAAATTACTATATATGTTTCGCGTTTCTACAGGTGTGTGAATACCGCGAGCTGTCACGCTCAGGAAGAACAGAAAAAGATAGAAAATATAAACATTTGCAACTTTCCACACAACATACATGTGATTGTCAAAGAACAACATTTTAGCGAGTAGCATCAGAATTGATGGAGTGTAACTCAGGTACCACTTTCTTTTCTATCATCATTTGCTATTATTTGCTTTTATTTTTTTAACAACGCTACATACATACGTATAAATACATAAAAAAGTATAAAACTATGTACAATATTTAGAATTGATTTGATGGTACACAAATATATGTCTGAAAAGTTGCAATTTCAAGAAGTATATTTTTCACTGATTAATTACAATTTCTGAAAATGTGTTTCAATTTTTAAAACACTTGTAAAATTGTAAAACTTGAGGAATTCAAATTTAATTTATATTCGCGAAATATTTAATCGCGATACACGCGGTAATACCAAAATTATTTAAGAATTTACGCAAAAAGAAAACCAATTTTGCACGAAATTGCGTACGAACTTGTTATAACAAAAATAGAAAAGTTGTAAAACGCGCACAACTCGACAACACGTCCATCACTCTCGAGAGATCAACGGAATCAGAGCTATGCGCCGCGCTCACTACGCATACAGCGCAGTAGAATTTTCCTACGCGCACATCCCCTACTATGCGCTTTTTGAATTTCCTTTGCTTCGCGGCACTAGTTGAGTACTAAAGGTGAATAAAGGTTGAGCGCCAAAACAACAAAAAAACGCGCCGATCGGAAAAACAACCTCAGTCTGCCTCAGTCGTTGAACATAACATGTAGTTTTCGAACTTATTTGTACAAAACTATAACGTTTATTACAATTTTAAGTTCTTCTTCTTTTCTTACATAGTCGAGAATATTAATTCTCGAGAGACACGGAGAGACTAAAAAACCAAGAACCAACAGAGAGAGAGAGAGAGAGAGAGAGAGACGGAAAAACACGAAAAGACAAGAAAAGACACAGAAAAACAAAGAGAAACACAAAGAGACACGGAGAGACAAGAAGAGACAAAGAGAAACAACTATTTTAAATACACTTTTAATAAATGTTAAATACGATTTTACTACATGTTAATCTTAGCCATTGCAACACAGACCATTTAGGACTCAATTGTTTTTGTTAAAGAGGAGACACAAGGAGACAGGAAAACACGGGAAGAAAGGGAGACACAAAAAGCCATGAAGAGACAGGAAGAAACAACTATTTTAAATAAACTTTATAAATAAATTTACTACGATTTGAATACACGTTGATCTTAGCCATTGAGGCAGAGAACGTCTAGATCTCAACGCTTTTCGTTAAAGAGATGCACGTAGAAACAAGGAAAGTTATGAGAAAAAATCGAGAGGCACGGAGACCCACGGGAAATCGAGGAGAGACAACTATTTTTAATACACTTTGGAAAAA
>QVOB01014370.1:0-19414 GCA_014839585.1 Pseudomyrmex concolor
TATATATATATATATATATATATAGAAACATATTTCTGCATAACATCTTGCAAAATGGCTCTTATGACCGGATTTCACTGCATTTCTTAATTTAAAAAAATTTTGTTCTATACTCCGATTGATGAAAATTGCATATCGTAAGATACTGAATGGTAGAATAACGATTGCGTTCTGGTAATCAGAAACAAGCCAATCCAAGTCTTCACGCTTGTTTCGTAACGGCAAATCGCCGCAAATCGTATAGGGGATTTCTGATCGCGGAATTTCTCGGGAAACGTTGCCGACCGGGCGGGATAAATAGCAACCGTCTCGGCCTGTTGTTGCAATTAAGAGTCTAACGTCGAGAGAGAAAGCTATCGTGGCAGCGCTCGTTTTTCCCGTATAATTACGGGGCCGATGTATCGACGTCGGGGCGGTAATGATCTCGGGCGACGATTATTCAAAGCTACGACGGCGGCGGTGTTGTGTTGTTCCAGTCATTTTGGACCACCGGGTATGCACACATCTCGTGCATGCACAACACAACACAACCGGAGAAAGCTGAGAGGCGGCAGATCTTAGCGAGCTAAACGTACTTTATGCACTGTGCCCTCGTTCCGCCGTTTTATCCGAACAATTAGACACGTGATCCGACGGCTATGGGGTGTACGATAAAAAAAAAAAAAAAAAAAAAAAAAAAACGCAAGCATAGCGGAGAGAAATTACCGCAACGAGAGAGGAAGAGAGAGAGAAAGGGAGCGGAAAGAAATTTACCCGCGCTCTCTTGCCGACGGACACGCTAATTTCACGTCAATTACGCGCGATATGATAAAAATCGTAATATTGCACGCGGAATATCTTCTCCATGTTAAATATATAATATGTGTTAAACGTATGGTAAACGTATAGTAAAATATGATAGAAATGTACTAAAAAAAAATGAAAAAAGCCCAACTCACACATCCAAGTTTTATTTATTGCCGTAATTAAATTTGGCTGACCTGACGTACGAGCCGGGTTCGTTACCGGCTCTAAACACGTGTATCCCGATACACACGGGGTTTTATGACAATCGCGCAATTTGCGTTTTAAACCCGTTACGTTGCAATCACGACGCTCCGAGTTATTTCTCACGATCCCGTTAACTATTAAAACGTTAATAATCGAACGATCGTATTTATGTGAAACGTATGGCAAAAGTTTTGAGCAAAGAGGTGGGGGGAATGACCGTTTCATTATATCTCGTAATGCAATCTCCGAGAGACGGCATGGCGTGGCGCAATTAATAATGCATTTCGCATTCGTTTACTTCTGTGTGTTTCGCTATAGTGTGACACACCTCGATTAACGTAATAACGCCGAGTAGGTAGGCAGGTAAAGTACGTGCGAACGTTCATTCTTACTTTTCATTTCGAACGAATTCATTCGCGGCCGCGGATTACCAGCGACCCGCCGTTTTCACGCTTTTATCTTCCATTACGTTAAATTGAGCAAGACGATGTCCTCCTCCCCCCCCCCCATTTACTTTTTAACCTTCACAACCAGGGTCCTTCCCTTTAACCCCTTTGCCGTAATAATGAGCTTATCTCGCGTCGGCTGTCGGCATTATTATCGACGCTGATGTATTGCTGTGACGCGTTTACCGGCGATTCGTTAGCGAGAATTTATTTCTCACTCGTCTACTTGTCATCGAGCGAGTTAAAAGTTGACGAATCTAAAATATTAGGTAATCGAGAATAGAATGTGATATTTTATCCATTCATTGAAGAATCGCATCTCCGCCTTGCGCACAAAACGCTCGCGCTCGTAAAAACATAATTACATTTTAAAACCGACGGCGGACACCACACACATACATATATGGTCGAGGGTTAGATCCTGAGAAAAAGGAGGAGGTAACCTCCATATAACCAGAGAGAATACGAAAGGTCCGGCGCGATCGCGTCGCCGGGCGCAGAAGGAGTAGAGAGAAAAAGTCGAGCAAAAAAAAAAAAAAAAGCGAAAAGGTAGTTCCCCGAGAATAGGGACATTAGCATAAGCTAAGCCGAGCTAAGCACGCCCATATAGCACGGAAATAAATAGCTCCCCATCTCGTATCTACGACGAGATGCTTTAGCATGTGGCCATCGTCGTGGTTGCCCCGTTGCCGCCGCCGCCGCCGCCGTTCTTTTCTTTCGTCGACCCCCCTCGACTTTGAACACACTACGTTCGTGGTGAATGTGCGTGCGTATACCGACAGAATGCTACACATAGAAACAAACAGAGATAGAGAGAAAGAAGAGAGAGAGAGAGAAGATCGCCTGGCCGAAATCCTCTCGTTGTGCGTGTGCGATGGTAGTGGTTCCTCCTGGAGAAAGGAGCCAGATGGGCCGAGAGATAGCTCGCGCGAGCGCTCGTTCGGACAGGATGCGGTTGTCATCGGATGTGGCAAAGGAGAAAGAGAACTAGAGAAAGGAAGAGAGAAAAAGAGAGAGAGAGAGAGAGAGAGAGAGAGAGAGAGAGAGAGAGAGGGAAGAGGAGATAGATATGAGGACTAGAGATTGGCTTCGGAGAGCGAGAACACGTTGCGGGAGAGATGAAACGGGGGGAGTGGAGAGAAACGCATTGTCTCTCTCTCAGCGGCTCGATGACGATCGCGACACAACGTGTATGTACGTATACGGTGCGTCGCCGTCGACGCTGGCCGCCGCCGCCGCCGCGGCGCTACACATTGTTACGTCAGTGAATTGTCGTCATCCCGTCGTCTCCTGGTCGCTCGACGGGGATCGCGCGCTGCTGGATGACAGTCGCCGGGCGCACCGACAGCGATAGTATCTCCGCCACGTCGATTAGACGAAGCCACGGTCAGCGAGCAAACGTCGAGAGAACGCGTAGTTTCTCTAAAGATAGATAGAGAGAGAGAGAGGCATTTCGCTCGGAGTTCTTCCGGCGCTCTCGATGCCACAGGAATCGTGAGGCTTGAGCGATCGAGGGGGGGAAGAGGAGAGAGCATTGTCCCTCTCGCTGACTGAGTTTCTCTAGGACCGTCCGTCGTTGTCGAGGATCGCGGACTACGTGACAACGAGCGTCTTCGAGATAGCATCGTCATGACGATTATAGGCGGGACAAGCGCGAGTAATACGGATGACGACCGAAGTATCGTATAGGAACACGTTGTGAAGATTCACGGTTAGATAGAAACGCGAACAAGCAAATATATAGCTTTTAGTTCTCTATAGACGCAAGTTTCTTTGTTTCGAAAATAAAAATTTTTACACACAAAATGTAACAAAAATCATCAAAGGCACTTACAAATTTGAGCTAAGTTTGTCTTTGCAAATTTTTTAAAAACTTTAACGTTTCAAATTAAGTACGCAAGTTAGTACGTAAGGTTATTATGTAAAAAAATGCGTAAAGAAAAAGAAAAATGAAGAAAACTAAATTTTTGAACTCACCAGTGGTGAAAAGGACGATAGCCTTGAGACAGCTGTACTCCGCAGAATCGACGTGCAGCGCCTTTAGTTTCTCCACTTGCTCTTGGAAGATCCTGATGTGATCCATGAAGGCGACCACGCGGTCAGCCGCCATCGGCGAGGCGTGAAGACCCGCCGCCGCCAGGAGCGGCGCCACGTGGAGCGGCATCGAGCACTGGCTCGCGTTCAGGACGAACAGCTCGCTCCACACTAGCCTGAGCAAAGCCACCTGGTCCGTGACCTGAAGCTCCGGAAAGAACGGAATATTTCGTGCCCACTCGACCGCCGAGAAAAGCAATCGGGCCGCGAGCTCGCAAATATTGTCGATACCCATGATATTATTGGGCTGCATGCACTGGCCGTATCTCGAGGTCGGATACGGCTCCGCCCTCAGCAGCAGGCTTATGTACGACGAGAGGTAAGAATGGTGTCCGTTTAGGCTGGCGCATGCGACCGCGTCCCCGTTCGTCAGGGCGAACTGGCCCGGCAGACCCGGCAAACCGGATGGTTGCGACGGCGGCACTCGCCCTCTCTGCACGGCTGTAAAATGAATGAAAATACGCCTTGATAATGTGAAGACTCGCACGCTTACCTAAAACTTTCGATCTCACTTCCACGTTACACAGTACGAATTCTTTGCCGTTCTTGATCCATGACGAGACGGATCAACAAGACAAATTGGAATCGATCGAGCTTGCGGAATTTTCGAAAGTCTTGAAACATAACGGAAATGATTAGACAATTAACAAATTAAGATATGTGTATAAAAAATTAAGTTGTTAACTTTGTTGCGCGGTACTTGATATCGAATTTGTGACCAGCCTGATTAATCTCAGGTACCTGGACATGAGCAGCTGGCAAAATGACTGAGTTCTTCCTGCTTTTTCTTTAATTCACACACTGAAGAAGATCCAAACCCAGGATCGAAACGTTTGTTAACCTTTGAATAAAGAAGTTTTTTAACCCGAACATCTGGTTTTATCTCGTATTGGCCGTTCCTTTATACTGTCATATTTCACAAGAAGCAATACGCAATTAAAAAATAAAGATACAAAATCTATTTACACAAATGCAGATAAATCTCTTTCTTAACCGTTCGCCTAAAAACAAAAAAAAAAACCTACGAGTACTGTGAGACGCGGTGTAGACGCCCACGCGACTTTAAGGTCGAATATCTTCGTAAAAAATCAATTTTTTTTCAACTTTATTGTTTCGAAAGTTTGAGCGATTCTGCGTTAATTAAAAAAAAATAAAAAAATAAAAAAATCTCTAGTAGTTTCGAAGATATAAGCGTTTCAAAAAACCCAATTTTTTTTCTAGAAACGCCGATGCGCAATTTTTGAGTGGGTCTGGAAGATCCATGTCTACGGACGAAATTAACACATTGGGAGACCGACGACTCAGCGTATAGATCAATGTCTCCGTTTAGCCGATGACTCATAACACGTGGCTCATAACATCATTAAAATTAAGAATTGTTGACTACTAGAAGTTCTGTTATACAGTAGAACTCCAGTAATTTCGAGCACTACGACTTCGACTTCTCTTTAATAGGCGGGCCAATAGTTTTCCCCACTATTCATGATTCCCCGATATTCTTGAGTGACTGCGCAACTCGTACTGTATCTTTCTACCAGTTGGTCGCTGGAAGACAATGGAAGGGGAAGAAAATAATTTCGAATTCTAGGAAGAAAATCAGTCCCATGTGCTCGAAATTACTGGAGTTCTACTGTACTACTAAAGATAATTTTGTTGCAAGACGTTGATTTCGAATGTGTTAAAGATAGAAACTAAAACTTCTAATTATATTTTGCCCCAAGATGTAACTCCGTTCATTCATCTGTGAAATTTATTTGTAAATTTACGAAAGGCTGTGACATTCGCACAACAAGAAGACGCGCGGCATTTATTCGCCGTAATGACGTATCAAGTGATTTCGACAACATTTTCTGCGCCGAAATCGGACAATACCGACGAATACGTCGGACACTTTTTGATCGTGCGCGAATCACGACCGACAATGGTCGTATGAATATATATCCCGCTCAAAAATGAGCCCGTCAGCAGCAAGGGCACTCGAGTTCTCTCGTTCAACCAAAAGATCCGCCGCCGCCACCGCGCGATCCGTCAAAAATCTCACGAGCGGGTTGCGTCACAGTTCTCGTCTATAACAACGCGAATTTCTACGTCGCCCGGGGCGATCGTCCTTCTCATCGGACACGGGCGTGACGTAACCGGCGGAATCTTTTCTCTTCGGACCTTCGCTGACCACCGCGTGTGACTAACGGTCCGTGTTTCTCGCCGTCTTCGGAGCTCGCACACGTCGCGAGAGCGAACTCGCGGCGGAAGCCAAAGATATATATACATAATACTCGCGTATATATATGTATATATACGTTTACTCGCGTACACTACTTCGCTACGTGAAGCCAGCTACTTCTGAGAAGTCCGAGACGACGAGGAGACGCGACACCTGTACCGGAATCCGCCTCGGAACCCAAGTCTCGCGGCAATATCTCCTTCGAGTGTCGACAAATATTGTGCAAAAGCAAATATACATGCGGCGCGCGTTCACAAGCACGCGCAAATACGCGAATGATCGTACCGAAGAACGTGTACGGCTGTTGAAGATTCGATCGGAGCTATACACGAATTTCGCCGAAAGCTGTGCGCGAAACGTGCCGGTTCATTGACCGGCCGTTATTATCATCATTATCATTATCTTCATCATCATCATCATAGCCATCATATCATTGAGGTTAATGCTCGCTGCAATTCTAAAACGATGTACTATTTCGACGGATTAAACTATCCGTTTTTTGCTCAAACACGTGCGCTATCGCGAGGTGATTCGTAATACCGCTATACGGCACGTTAAGCTTCTTTCGCAAGGCAAAAGTGCTCGAAGTCTGGCGTGTAATCGTTTCATTATCATAATTGGCAAGCATAACTTGTAAAAAAAAAAAAAAAAAAGTCTTGTAGAAATGCTTTTGCTAAATTATGCGATTTACCTGTTTAATTTTACATTAAAATAAAGAAATATATGAAACGCACGGCGTTCTCTTCAGAAACGTTTAGATAAACTTCAAGTATTAAGTGCATGCAAAAGTTTTAATTTTGTTTCTCAGCCTCCTAATAAAATTATTTTAAAATAATGGGATGTGTATTAAGGACCGTTCGAACCGGTAGCAGGTTGTTGAAGATAAAGTCTTCAATTGTTGAAGATAAAATCTTCAAATCTTCTTACAGGTGCAAGATTTGTTAGAACGAATTAATATTCAAACGTTTCGACTTTATTGATTTGAGTCATCATCATTGGATATTCTTAAATGTACATTTCTTCACTTAATTAATGACGATCATTTTGTGAAAATTAAAAATCAAAGTTGATTGACTCTTAATTTTCACAAGATGATCGTCATTAATTAAGTGAAGAAATGTACATTTAGGAATATCCACTGATGATGACTCAAATCAATAAAGTCGAAACGTTTGGATATTAATTCGTTCTAACAAATCTTCTTATAACAACCTGCTACCGGTCCTTAACACACACACACCATTTTGAAATTTATTACGAACCGGAGGACACCTCAATCTACAAAATTATTTTAAATTGAAATATTTTCTTCTTGTTTTTTGTGTTTTTGTAAGATGGCGGAAAGTTACAGAAAATAAGAAAACATATTTTCCAGATTGATTTGTAGACACTGTATTAACAAGTAAAAGTAAAAGAAAAAGACTAAAACTTTTGCATGCACCAATAATACAGAGTAAAAAATCGTGCATATGTTAAAATGGAGTAACACAATTTCTTATTTCTATCCTCTTATTTGATTATTACTTTAATGTAAAATTAACATACAAATTGACGTACAATATATTATTATTTTTTTAACGTTTTCATGTGTTACATTTATATGTCAAGTTTTATAACTTAACATTTTTGCGTGTGTCACTTAAAAATAAAATATTATTTTGTAAGTGTTCTTAACGCAATTATCTCAATTAATCTACATGTCTCAAAGTCAATTCAACTTTTCTAAGAAAAAGTTAAAGTAAATCTTAAAATGATCATGGACTTTGATACACAAAATAATCAAGTTTACTAAAATCAAAGTTAAAACAATTATTATCAAGTGTGTTAATTTAGCACAAAAAGTATGTTCTTTATTGAAGAACATATCTTACGAGTATTGTACCTACTCTTTCATGTAGTTTTTAATTATCTTATAATTATTTTACATCACACTTAATTTATTACGTTACCCTTAAAGTCAAAATAACAAATATAAATGTAAAGTCCTGTGTCACTTACTTAACATTACTAGTTTGTCAACAAGTAACACATGACAAATGAGTTAATTTAATTTAATTTAAAATCTAAAGTAAACTTCTTAAAAAGTGTAAAAAGTCTCAGGAGGTTCACTAAAATTAACTTTCTTTTTTGTGAGTGCGCATGTAATTTCAGCAATTCAATGTCTATCCGTATCTTCCGTCTATTAATGATCTCTCCCAATCTATGCCGATGACTTTTTATCGGGATTCGATCGGCAGGCGATGAGATCGTGTCTTTCCGCCGTGCGCGCGATCATGTGCGAGGTGTCCCGCAAAACCGTTACGAACGCGCGCCTCTGCCGCATTCTCCGCGCGGACCGCGATTACCGCGATTATTGCCGGACTATGTATTTTTCCGCTTGCGAATTACACGCACGGAGGAGACGGACGACGACTACGACGACGACGACGCCGATTACTCTGTTGAGTAACGTTCCCGCGTGATTGTCGCACCGGCACGATTGCGCTCTCGCGGTCTCCTGTCCGTGTAACGCAATTACTTCGCGTTACTCGAGTGTGCTTTCACTCGCGATAATTGGCAAATGACGGGGCAACGCGTGCGCGTGACAATGCTCAAAACGAGACGGCCGGAACGAGAGAGGAACGGAGTCTTCAAATCGGCGCGATTCAGCATCTCGAGCGAATTGAGAGAAGAAGCGGGAACGTGAATTATTTAAAATACATGCTTGAGGAATTGCACGCTTACATCAAGGCCTTTCAAGGTCTGAATACTTTTCATTTTTACTTCGCGTAATAATTCGAAATAATATAATTTTGCAACTACGTTACGTCCGAAGAGATATGAAATTGTCTGTGCTATATATGTACTTGCTCAGATTAACGGCGTTAGAAAAAACACAATTGTACATTTTTTTAAATATTTTTTATCTAATTATTGATGTACAAATACACATCGATAGTGGCGTTGCTGAGGTCAACAAATTGTTGTGAGCACACGGCGTCTCGCAACGCGGCGCAGCTCCGACGACAATCTGAAGGACTCTCATGTTTGAACGGGAAACGAAGAGAGAGAAAGAGAGAGAGAGAGAGAGAGAGAGAGAGAGAGAGAGAGAGAGCATACTTAAAGTTCACCGAAAGGGAACACTGTCTAGGACGTACCCCGGTAAATTGCGTCTCGTAACAACGCGTAGGCGTGCATATAGCGCACTCGTGTTCTCGGAAGAGATAGCGGCTTTTGAGAGAGCGAAGTAACGAGGAAGAAAGAGAAAGAAGGAAAACACTCACTCTAGCAAAAGACTTAGAGGTGGCGCGGGAGAGAATCGCACGTTAAAAGCGAAACGGAGAACGAACGGTCGAGGAGCGGCAGAAGAGCAAGAAGACGATGAGGACGAAGAAGAAGATGATGAGGAGCGAGAAAGAACTCTTTCACGTACGAGATTCTCTCCCGCTCGAGAGAGCCGGGACTCGAAGAAACGGCACCCCACTGAGAAGCGCTGAATTCCAACCTCCGCCCCGCGGCTAACGAAGGAATGGACTTTCCTCTCTTCTTCTTCTTCTTCGTCTGTCGTTTCGCTTTCGTCGTTTCCCGCGTTTCTCTTCCCGCGCGAGGGTTCCAAAAAGAAAGATCCGTTTCTCGACTCGCGAGAGATTCGAGAGTCCCATTTAACGCCCCGAGAACGGCGACATCGCACACTTCCGTGATATCGATGCACCGCCGATGAAACCGAAGAGAAAAAGAGAGAGAGAATCGTCGCGTACAATGACGCGAAGTTGACATGCGAAACCGGAGATAAACATGTTCCGAGCATGCGGGCGAGCTTGTCCAGATCGGCCGATACCACTGAGAGTGATTCATCGACGGGGAGAGACTCTCGCAGCCTCCTTTTTCTCCTCGTTTCCTTCGCCGACGTCTCTCGGTCCGCCTTCTCCAAATCGTCCTCATATAATCGCGCGCGCATTCGCGCAAGATCACCGACTGACGTTCCGTGGCAACGATAACATCGATAAAAATTGTTGCAGAATAACATCGACGTAATTGTTACAAAATGTACCAAACGCATTTACACATTTTCAGGATTTTTAAATTTGCCTAATCGCAATATAAAATAATTTTCTGTATTTTACATTAACAACATATGAGGTGCGAAACGTTTCGAGCTCTTAAAAAGAATACAAAATTTACAAATAAAATAATAATAATAAGTTACATAAATGAGAAAACAGGTGAAATATAACAGAAAATTCTCTTTACAAAGTGCGCTCCGAAGGTAACAGAAAAGTCATACACAACAAGTATTTGTACACTTACATTTAATAATAATGCACATAATAGTTTGGTGGTTGTATGTCTTATAATGGAGTTGGAAATGTATTTATCGAAGAAATTATGAATGCTCGAAGGCATATCGATGTGTCGCGAGATATTTTACTACAGAGTGCAAGATTAAAAACTTGAAGAGAATTGTGTACTTCCTATGTAAAACGCCAGTGTACTAATACTTTTTTAAATATAAAAGTTTCGTTTTTTTTTTGTTTTTTTAACTTGCTTCAATTACAATATTGAGAGGTCTTGAAAAATACACTGCTTCCGTACATCATAAGGCATATTTTGTATTAATATATTATTTCATTGTACAAAGATATTTTATTTCATATATATTATTTCATATATGTTATTTAATATATTATTTTATTATACAAAGATATTTTTAAAAATGTGGGTGTACAAATACTTTTTGAAACCATTGTATATATAACTGAGAAGTTCTTGAACTGAAGGTTCGACCTTCTTTTACTGTTTATTGTTATTCGCAGAACGAGCGTTTTTGAATTTACTTGTTCGCAATATAAAAATAACAAATCCTTTTGTTCTATTTGCGCACGAAGAAAGAAGAAATTTCAAATAATAATATCATTCTGCAATATTAAGACATATGTTAACGTATCATCAAGTCGGAATAATTTGATCGTAAGATATATGTAGAGCACGTTACGTTAACGCTTCGACGCACATCTTCCGGGCGCGTTTCTGAATTAGTTCGCAAGAAACGAGGTATACATATATATATATATATATTCCGCAAGGAGAAATCTTACAATTAGACAGACGGAAACAGCCGGTGGCATATCGACTTTAGCACCAGGAATTCTCAAGCAAAACCGGAGCGCGTCCATGGGCGAGACGATCCTCTCGCGAGAGGCGGACGCGCGCGAGAACGAATCTCTCTCTCGACGGCCGGCCGGCGAAGGATGCGAATTAGCATGATGCGGTTCCTCGATAGCGGCGACTGCGCGCGAGTGTGCCGTATATAAACGTGTATATGTATGTATACGGTGTATGCAGATTCGGTACCGTTACCACCAATCCTATATCCGAGAGTCGCTCGCTCGCCTCTCGGCTTCGTACCTTAACAGTCGGCGTGACGTCGTACTCGCAATCAGGCGATACCGTCTCCAACGTGCCGGATTAACCGCATCGGTCTCTCCGTGCGGTTTCTCCTCGTTAAAAGACTCACCCGTTGAGTCTGATGCGCGCCCGTGCCGCGCGATGCCCGCCACCGTATTTTCCGTACACACGTTGCGCGTTTCTAACGACGACGCGTTTGTCGGTATCGCTAATTATTGCGAATTTCAGATGTGATTAGAATCAATCTCTCTGTATATTCATATTCTTATCTTTATTTTTACTTTATTTATTTTTACTTTTACTTTTATTTTATTTTATTTTATTTTATTTTACTTATTATTTTTGTTATCCTTTATTTTTATTTTGTTCATTTTTGTATATTTTTACTGTCTGCAGCGCTTGAGGGGATTCTATCTCAGAGCGCTTTAATGCTACTATCTCTCTCTCTCAGCAAATAAATGCTACTATCTCTCTCTCTCTCTCTCTCTCTCTCTCTCTCTCTCTCTCTCTCGGAGAAAAGATGTTTTCGAATATATGCTTGTAGCAATTATTAGTTACCGTATATCTTAACGATTCGATATCAAGTTTCAAATGTGAAAAATTTCACATTTTATAACAAAATTAAAATGTTTAATTTTTACGTTACGAGGAAAATACACTTACAAAACCGATGGTAAATAAGCCGATTAACAAGCAAATATAATTACAAGCAATAGAAAAATCAATAAGTTCTTTTTCCTTAGATTAAGTAGTGAATTTCTCTCTCTCTCGCTCTCTCCAACGGATTTTATACAGAGAGACCGGTAACGGTAGACTTTTCACATGTAACTATTAAGTGAAGCTGGCTTCAATGTCAAAGGTCGCTCGAATCAAATGGAAAGCAGTATCGTGGAAGTATGTATCACGACGAAGCACGTTGAAGAGCCACAATAACGAAAGATCCGTCTCCCGCGGAAGACGCGGGGTCGCGTGTACTTTCCCTGAGCGGAACGATAATGCTACACGTCAGGACGATGTGACTTCATTAATTCGCGCGCTCGCTCGCTCGCCGATCGCCGAGACCTCGATTCCCTCGATAAAGCGGAAGAATCGAGCGGATTGTCGTGAGGGGAGACCTTGATGCGGTACGCGAAGAGAGAACTTCGCCGGAGAAAGACCCTGAACGGATCTACCGGCGGCGGCGAACGCGTGGCGTATATCCTCAGAGGAGTTCGAAGGACGTGGATTGATGATCCTGGTCGCGCGGTTCGAAAAAGGGGGGAACGACTCTCCGAGAGGAAGGCATCTTCGTTAGAAAAAAAAGCGTCGAGGTCGAAGCTATCGCTTTCTTCTTTTCGCGCACGGAAATATCTTAAGTACCTATATCTCTGTATGCGTATGTTTGCACGCGTGTGTTGTACGCACCAGAGTATGGATGCGCCACGTGTATGCGTGTGTCCACCGACGAGGCGCGTCCCACGGCGTGACGTACAATGTGAACGCGCGCCGTGTGGTGTGTATCGCTCGAAATAATTATAAACATCGGGGAGTGACGATCAATCTTCCGCACCTTCTCGATAATAATAAACGAATTACCGGGATGAGATGCGGAGAACCCGAGAATCTTCTTTCGTGAAGAGGGACGAGAGAAGGGCGAGGGAAGAGGTGCGCGCGCGAAGGGATCGGGGGGAACGAACCGCTTCCCGCGGAGCGCGTGATTTAAAATGCTAATTCTTTTCGTTCGCGGCGACAGCCGCGTTGATTAAGACGATCGTGTGAGATGTGACGTAAAGGAATTTCATTAAACGCTCGTGACGTACGACTTAGAAAATTTAACACGATTGTGGCAGCACACGCGTATGCCGGTGAAAAAACGAGAGAGAACGCGTGCGTGCGTGCGTGCGCGCTTGCTCGTGACGCGTCGCGGAAGATTTGCTACAGGCATCTTCTGTCTATAAATGCGCCGTGAAAGCGCTTCTCTTTCACGTCGAGCGCGGATTTCTGCAAACGTCAAACGCGGCCGATGCACGTTTCGATGTCTCTTCGTTTGATGCTACATGTTGCTGATTTAGATGATTTTCTGAGTGCAAATTAAAACTCGCCAAAACGTGCAAATTAGCAATTTACATAAAACGCGTATTTCCGCATACACAAAAAAAATTGATCAATAATTCATTTGGGAATTTTTTTTTACCGATTTATTCAATTTTACGTGAAACATTTTTGTCCTTTCTGATATTTTTAGCCGGTTTATTATGATCCGGCTTTGTGCTTGTGCGACTCGATGACCGAGAATTTGCATAATGTCCAGAGTCAAACGCGGCAGCACACGGTCGATTAAATATACGACAACTTTCCTTGAGATTAGTTTAGTTTCAAGATTTCACGAACGATTTTCGACGCGACACAATCGCACAGATGAATATTCCAATCGATCACGCAGTGATTCTCGCAGTCACAGTTTTGCATAGAATTCAGTCGTCAAATCGTTCAAATGCAAATTTAAGAGAAAATGTAAGTAGTTTCCTGTATGCTAATCGATCTCTGTTACGTATATTGCTTCGACGTTCTGCACAGAGAGAACGGTTTCTTTAGATTTAACAAATTTTTTAGATTTAACAAATTTTTTAAGAAATTAATTTCTTTGGAATAATTTCATTGGAAATTTGTTAAATCGAAAGAAACCGTTCTCTCTGTGGAGTATCCAGAATTATAGCGGTTTCTTTATTGCCGCGTCATCCAGGCGCGCGATCGCGGAAATGCGTGTCAGTGACGTGACACATTCCGTGTAGTCGATGTTAAAATCAATAATTTTTACTCTATCAAGGTATTGTAATTTAAATTATGCTTCTCTCAATAAACAACGTTTTTCAATTCGTTTAATTTTCCATCTTCGCCGGGCCGGACTCCATTACAATCAACATCTGGCGACCGCTCATTCATCCTTTCGTTTTTTTTTTTTTAATACCGAAGAATACACACGCGATGATTTACCACTCTCTTACGGGAGACGAAATATTAGGTTATAGGTTATTAACATAAAATCTACGACTGCCGCCGTCGTTAACAAGCTCGGATTAGCGTATACTCTGCGCGAGCGAACGCGCGAGGGAAAGCGAGGAACAAACGGAAGAGAGTCTCCGCGGATTGCGCGTGAAACTTTCCTGCGTGTCATCGATTTATATTGCTCCCCCCCTCCGGCCGATATTTCTCACGTTGATGCCGATCTTTAAAAGACGCCTCTCTACGACGAGCGATACGTTTCCAAACGAACCTAAATACCACACAGGTGAAACTCGTCGACGACGACGAACGATTCGCTCGTCGTCGTGTTTATCGATCCGCGACACCTCCTCGTGGCCGCGATGTGTTTTATGACGACGGCCTCTGGAAGCCGCGAGAGGAAGTCGCCGCGATTCGTCGCCGGAATGTCGCGAGAATGTGCTAATTGCTCGGCATAAAATACGGCAATTATTGACGCCGGTGACTGCTATAAAACAGAAAGCTCGTGAGACCGCAAAAGGAAACACGCAGGTGCGACCAGCTGCGTGTGTCGCGCGCGTGAGTGATTTTAAAGCTTCGATATAGGAAGTATAAAATACACAAATCATTTGATGCGTGTACGCGCGATGATAATAATCATCGGCGCCTAATAATAGAATAAGATCTAATTATAGAATAATAACTAATTAAGATATTAAATTATTAAATAATAATAAACAACTGCAAATCTAAATATTAAACAGTTCATCACATTTGTCTAAAGATATTATACAAATTGTATCGTGAAAAAAAGATACTTGCTTGCGAAACATCCGATGATTCGTCATGTACACCACGTGAAGAAACAGTTTTACAATAAACTGTACTTCAAGAACCACATCATTCCATCGAAATCAAAAACCGGTATCATAACAAGAGAGGAGTATCTCAAGTATCACACCTTCTTAGAAGCAAGTTTGGACGATGAAAAGAGAGAGAGAGAGAGAGAGAGACGAATCGCTCGCCTACGATCTCTCCTCGATGATGACGACCTACATGGACCACCGCCGCACACGAGGTCATTGGGTCATCGGTTAGGCGTCGTGCAAACGTACCGTCATCCTCGAGCTGTTTGCCTTCGCCCAACGTTTAACAAAATCCCTCGAGCGCGCGCCCGAGACTTGCTTGCCGCACGCTCACGAGACCAACACACTCGATCATCGCGATGTGCCAGTTTCTCGCCCGCTTCTCTCGTCCTTCCTGGTTTTACTCTTTTCGTTCTCGTCGAGAGAACAGACGCTATACTTCGCTATACTTTCCTAAATCACCGTAGAGTTATTATCGACAACGAGGAAAAGCGCGATGGAACATCCGCCACAACCGTCATTTGTTTAATCGAGGTTAAAGAGGTCAAATTTCAAAGAAAAACAATTTATATTATACATTTTAAAATATTATTTTTAAAAATATTATAGAATACTAAGATTAAGATAGAAAGAGAAAGACATATGCAAATATTAATTGTTTTCACCTTCAGTTTGATGGTATTAGTGGTGTTAAGGAAAGAAAACTTTCTCCCGGAAATTTCATACCTATAGGTAAATGAATGTCAAGTTCTCCGCACAATGTGTACACACGTCCCTTTGAGCGAAATTTAAGGTTAATTCTTACTTAATGTACAGATCTGCAAAAATAAAAACATACACACACACACACACATATCTATGTAAGACCCTGCGGCGCTTTTAATGCGGCGGATCGCTTAATAACAGCGAGAGCGCTTCCTCAATCTCGATCTCCAATGTCTTTCTTTCTTCTTTTCCAGAAGAATCGCAATCTACCGACTATTTATTCTCGAACATTCTCTCCGCGAACATTAAAATATTTGGTTTATACAAGACTGAATTACGTAAACAAAACAACATACAATTAACAACAATACTATTTTACGGTAGATTAATCCTTTGCGGACAGACGTGAGTTTCCCAAATCTACTCAAAAATTGCGCATCGGCGTTTCTAGCAAAAATTAATTTTTTTACGCTTATATGTATTTTCAAAACTACTAAGGATTTTTTCAATTTGTTCTTTTTATCGATGCAGAAACATTCAAACTTTTGATTTGAAAACTCCCCCAGTCTGTCTGATCAGATTATTTTTGAAGTCTGTCCGCGAAAGGTTAAATATGTCAAATGCCATTCATTTCTACTTTGTCTCCTATATTAAGGGAATCCTAAAGTAGGTCTGGTTTACTAATAAAACTGAATTTTTTGTGCACACAAATCTTTTTTTTGGCTGTATGGATTGATAAATTCTTTTCTACAATTAAAGTGCACACAATAAGAAACTCGGGGAATCAAAATTTATATAACAAAATGAAAAACAATTGTTTTAAAAATTTCATTTTTGTTCATTTTGTTATATAAATCTAGATCTTCCCGGATTCTTTATTGTATGTACTTTAATTGTAGAAAAAGATTTATCAATCCATACAGTTAAAAAAAAAGAAAAAAGATTAGCGTGCACAAAAAATTCAATATTATCAATAAAACAGACCTACTTTAGGATTTCTTTAAAACAGAATAAAAATACTCTCTCTCTCCCTTTCTCTCTCTCTCTCTTTATGTGTATGTGTGTGTTTGCCGCAGGCAAAAAGTATGCAAATATCTTCGTGTTGCAGAATATTAATATTATGCAACAATATTCACAAGATTACGATCCTTATTAAAAATTGATGAATTCAGATATTCATTTTTTGATATTAAGTATTTAATGTTTTTTTTTTTACGAACACTTGAAACTCGATACTCTTGACACTGTTCGTCGCGGTGCAATGAATATATTCTGTGACTATAAACAACATCTTCCAGGGATTTACGTAATTCCAACGCCGCGCCGTGTCGCAGCGCTCGTCAATGTCGACTGAACTGGCGCGATAATAGTTGTAAAGTAGCGTGCGTGTAATTTGTGGAAGATCGGACCGGTGTAACGGCCTTGCCTAACCCAGGCAAGGCCGTTTTCCGCGGACTCGCCGCGCCCCCCGATCCAGGCGACATATAGATCATCTAATAATTATTATTGAATGTAACGGCGACTCGCGTGCTGCTTACCTGCCGGGCGGTTGCACTTGTTCCGAAAGAAACCTTGGCACCGAGCAGGTTCTCACGATCTTTCCGCACGCTAAAGACGCTTCCAGAACAACGTTCTTTACGAAACCGCGCGCGCGTTCTGAATGCAATGCGTTTACATATGTAATTCTCATCTCGCGCTGTTTCAATCTCATTCATTTATATTCCAGTCAATTCGACAGCAATTACGCAACTTTTATTGCTCCGCATTAATCGCACTTCTCTCTTTTTCTTCCGTAAGAAAAGTGACGTAATTCAAAATTTGCAATCGCTGTTGCTGAACCGGATCGCTATTATTATTCAAATAGAAAACTGTTATTAGTTCGATGGGAGATATCGGCAAATTAGATGCTTCTTTTAACAAGATCACTTATCGGCAATCATCGGCATGTCAGTTATGAGCTTCATGTTGTAAATACGTTTCCAGCTCTCAGGTGTAAAGCCGATATTTGCATTTGTATCCTTCTCTTACGACCGGATTTAATGACAGAATTTACATATGAGCTCGACAAGACGCACTTATGTCGTAAATTAATCAAGCTGTAGAGACGTAAAAACGTCTCAGGATTTCCGTTATAATTTTTGTAATTCAAAAAATTTCTTATTCCACTTAGTGAAACATTAACGTTTTGAAATTAATAAAAATATTTCAACTGATACTTTTTGAGAAATGTACAATTTTTCACCACATTACAAATCCACTAGCACAAATACAATGCGATATCGTATTTCTCGGGCTTATCTTGAATAGTAGTTCTTGCACGCAAATTCGACTCGCCCCTAGGAATCACCCTCGGAGCAAGAGTGGGATTTTACGATAGTCGTAGAAACGCTAATGCCACGTTTGGGACAGCATTTGGGAACATTGTCTCACGCGTTGTCGAGGTTCTCGATACTCGAGTGTACATAATCCCTTTGATATCGCGACGCGTATCAACATTTAAAGGGGCGGTTATGGAAAGGTCATACAGAACGGTATTCTCGATGATTTTAAAGATCCTTATTTCTCTACCCTTGCGCGAACATGCGAGAGACGCAAAACGCCTCGTCTAAGAGTTCATCGGCGTCGTCACTACAAGTTTCACCGGCGAACTACAAGAGAAAATTTTTATCTACGAATTTTTAAAAATCTTAAGAATTGACAAGAAAAATTTATTTTAATTAATTTTATAACATTTAAGGCGATACTAAACATTATCATTTCTGTTTTTACCTTTTTTTCCGGAATTTAAAATGTGGATTTAAAATATCGAAACTTTTTCTATGTACACAGTAAAAAAAATGTTAATTTTAATTTGAGTGGATCTCCTGAGACATGTAAAAAATGTTAAAGTAACTCATTTGTTATGTTACTTTAACTGGTAATGTTAAGTAATTGACACTTTATGTTTACATTTTTTATTTTCACTTTGAATGTAATGTAAAAATAAAATAACATAAAATAATTAAACACTATTAGTACATTTTGAAGTACATTTCTTACAAGTTATTGTAGTTATTCTTCCATGTAGTTTTTAATTATTTTATGTTATTTTATTTTTACATTACACTTAAGAGGATCCTAAAGTGAGTCTGTTTTTATCGATATAATTGAATTTTTTATGCACACTAATTTTTTTTTTTTACTGTATAAATTGATAAATTCTTTTCTATCCTACAATTAAAGTACGTACAACACGGAATTCGGCAAGTCTAAATTTATATAACAAAACGAAAAAAAAAGTTTTAAAAATTTCAAGTTTGTTTTATTTGTTGTTATATAAATTCGAACTTTTCGGATCTTATTGTATGTATTTTAATCGTAAAAAAAGATTTGTCAATCTATACTGTCAAAAAAAAGATTAGTGTGCACAAAAAATGTAGTTTTATCGATAAAACAGACCTCATTTAGGGTCCCCTTAAAGTAAAAAAATACCAACTATAAATGTAAAGTATCAATTATTTAACATTACTAGTTTGTCAATAAGTAACACATGATGAATGAGTTGCCACCTACGTGTTCTCAAAATTCTTCAATTTACGATAAATAAATATTCAAATCATTCAACACGATGGGAATTTACATCTATATAATTAATAAGTTATTAAGAACGCGAGTGTCCACAGAGAGAACGGTTTCTTTAGATTTAACAAATTTCCAATGAAATTATTCCAATGAAATAATTTCTTTGGATTAAACAAGATTTGTTA
>QVOB01014371.1:0-14232 GCA_014839585.1 Pseudomyrmex concolor
ATACAAAATTTTAAATTTTAAATTTTTTGCGTTTGTGTTATCATAAAATTGCACAATCGTATTATTTTACATGATAAAAATAATTAATGTATTTTTGCAATGTTCAAAAATGTTTTTTAACATTGAAATGAGTGACCTAACTTCGTCGTTCCTGTTCCTGTTTCAGGTGAGTGGCAGACTGCACCCGCTGTTTCTGCAATGCCAAATAGATGGTCGATGTGCGTATCTGTCGATCGTCAATTTATCGGTTGCGGCGAATCGGATGCTGCACCCGGTGAGTGACGAATCTTCCCTCCCCCTCCCCCTCACCACGGCTACTCCCCGTAGCTCACTTTGACCGATATGCTCCCCAGACCAATCAGTATCCAAGAGTACACAGTATCATCCGTATAAGCCTAGTGTTGTTGTAGTCGTTCCCCTTTCTGGTCTCTCTACCTGTAGTTTCTGCTTTGGTGCAGTAGCATGTATAGATAGGGATTGAAGTATCGTGGGTGGCCAATCAGCCGACGTCTGTGACGTCGTTTACGAAAATTTGATCGAAAATAGAGTCACGCATACTATAGGCGCTACGCAGGTTCGAAACTGAAATACGTAAAGAAAAGGCTACAACTATCCGTTAGGATTACTAATATAGAACGTAGGAGCATCAAAACTCTCTCGACGGGCGAGATTGAGTCGATGCAAACTATTAGTTTGTGACGAGCTCACTAAAACTACAATCGTTTTTTTTTTTTTTATAACACAATGTACAAAATTAATGTTTAGAGCATGTTTTTTTTTTTACGAGTCTTCTTGTTTTTCTTCGCTTATGTTATCTCTCGAAAATGCGCACTCGATACAGCCTCGCGAGAGAGAAAGAGAAAGAGAGAAAGAGAGTGAGTGAGTGAGTGAATAAATGAGTGGATGATTGAGTGAGAGGAAGTATAGATAAAAATTGAGAGGGAAAGTAAAATAGAACAATTGCTGTTAATGTTGTTTTTGTTATTTTTTTCTTTTATTTTGTGGCGAAGCAATATGAGAAGACGTTTATATGTTACCAATTCCGCTTTGCTAATGGTAACTTTCGCTCATCTGTTATACGAAAAGACTGTTTTTTTATTTCATTTCGTTATTCATTTTAGGGTTGTTATATTCGGAAACGTATACCGGCGGCAAGCGAGAGATTAATGCTAAAAACAAAACGTACTTCTTTCGATTGGTACAAAAAAAGTATACATATATATATACATATATATATATATATATATTGATACTCGATAATTGTGTTAATATTGTATAGAAGCATTTACACAATGTGCGTCTGCTTAAGTACCTGTTAAAACGGTCAGGAGTGCGCGGTCTCGAGATGAATATCACTTTTTTAAAGTGAGGAAGGAAATTGATTTGATATTTTCGAAATTTTTTAGAGAGAGAAAGAGATAAGAAGAGAGAGAGAGAGAGAGAGAGAGAGAGAGAGAGAGAAAACGCCTGCTCTAAAGAGATGCGTGGCGCTATCCTACACAAGTGTATAACTTTATTCTAGTTAATGAATGTATACGAATAGTCGCTAAGAGTATGCGAGAGTAAAATACGTAAACGCAGTATTTCTAAGAGATAAATGTAATGTTAATAGTTTATTTATTTTGTGGATCTCGGAACAGATATTTCATTGTTCTGCTGTGCTATACGTTATTAATTAGGCATGTAGTTAGGGGTAGGCGTTTTTACCTACACATAGGTATTTGGTAGTTTATTTGTGTAAATGTCTCACGTGGCAAGTTCTTTTTTTTGTAATATACTAGAATAATTAAATGTCCATAAATTCGTTCGTATTCTACTTGTATGTAATCCGTCAGGAGCGACCAGGGCCGTGCCAGCCTGATACTGATTATATCACGGCGTTCTTAAGGATTTTATCGTTTCGAACGCTATTGTAACATTGAATATTACACATACATTGATTATTATTGATTGCTAAAAAAAAAAAAAAAACAATAAATGCGATGTACACTTAATTACACGTCTTGAGCTTTTTTGCATGCGGTCCTGGCCGCAGCAGTTTACCCTCGTACCTCATAAGATCCACTTTCCTCAATCCCGTCATATATTAATCCGCGCGATACGATCTGAGGGTTGATTCGTGAAGTTATTGATTTGCAGCGAAAGCTGCGATAAGTTTGTGTAGTGATATTGACATTTTAATCTAATTGATAACAGAATCTTCATCTTTATTAAACTTTTGATACTTTTACGTTGAGAGAATTATTTTCGCGCTGACACGAGCGACATTTTTAACTGGGATCCTTCTATATCATATCAATTCTATATCACGATGCAACGACGTGCGGAGCTTGCTTTATGACGCTTGCTTAAAGCACTCGTTAGATAGCGTCATCATAGTAATCGTGGAACCGCCTTAACGGGCGCCACGTTGATCCGGAGTTGAGCTTTCTACGGACAGCCATAAGTCTCGCGACGCTCCGGGATATTAATATGTTATTGCGGAAAGACTCCCTCATGAAAGTCGACAAGGACTGCAAAAATATGTCTCGCGCGTCTCGGCGTCTCCAGGGGTGGCACACACGTTCACAGTGCGGCGGGGTGAACGCCGCTATCGTTCGCTTTTCCTATATACGCGGCGCTAACACGCACGAAGACACGCACACACGGTCACATGTACAGACGGAAGCCCTCGTTACTATCGTACACGTAGCGGGGAGTGGTCGGGGGCAGAATTCAGCAGACGCCATTTGTATTAATGAAGCTCCCGACAATGGTGCACGCCCGATGAATTATGTACCTACGTTCGAACCGAACGTAGGTACATAACCGATCTAGGCGTAAGTTTGCTATTGGTCTCACGCAACACTTCTCCATTCCCTGATCCTTAGTTACCTATAACTTCGTAATCCTTGATTCCTTAATCTAACGAGTAAAGCCGATCCCGCTGTTTTTCGAAAATCACGTTTTCGAGATCGCGCACGTATTTTCTACATCAAAATACCGCCGCGAAACTTTTGATCTCGCCCTGTTGTCGCGGAATATATCGCACGGATTTATCAATATAACATATATAGTTTTAAACAAAAAGAAAATTTATACGTTTTTTAGTCGGTGCGAAAAATAAATAACTTTCTATCAAAACCGAAGGAACATTAGTTGTGCGTAGCTAAATTACGCGAAAAGACGCAGCGCGAGACATCCATCTCGCCATGGCGCGGATAAAACGACCGCTTTACTTTGGATTACAGGGCGAGCAATTTACAGCAGGCGCAAGAGCACCTGTTCGTTCTTGAGGAGATGGAAAGGTGGGGACGCGCGCACCAACGCCAGGGGGTAGTCTTTTAAGGGTGTGGGAATAGCGTGCTTTGCAGACGTTGCGGTAATTGAATCCCAGTAAGTCCCTCTATATAGGTGGTATCCACTTAAATGTATAACACTACTCTTTCTTCCACGCCATCTTTCTTTCGCTTCTTAAATCTCTCTACCTCTCCTCCATCTCGCGCAATGATTTTTTTTTTTTTTTTTTCTGGCGGCGGATGTTATATGAAAACTTTTACCGGTTTTGATATAACGACTCTGCCACAGTATATAAATATGAATTGAATATATATATCATTCGTGAGAGAGAGAGATTTTAAGAAAATTTACGCGTAGATTTTGCGATTTTTTGGAATGCGTTTTTTTATTATTATTTTTTTTTTTTATTTCCGCACAGAAGATATTTCCTGTTAAAAATAAGAAAAAAGTTTTTCTATACTGTATGTATTTCTTATACGTGCGCTTTATCAAGGATACCTTATCTTTTTATTCGAGAAAAAGAAATTAGCAATGGTTTCCGCTCTGTGGAAACTCATTCTGCCGTGCTTCTCGAGGAGTCTACTATCCCCGGCAACGAAATCCTGATGTACGAGCTTCACGTTTCAGCAGCTCCTTGGCTCGGGCCGACTGATATGAATGTGTTAGGTGTAGATGAGCCTAGCGTGCTCCGCCCTCATATAATTACTTCACGCTTCTCTCTCCGTAACCTGGTGCCCTTAGATACTTCCACCCCACCCACTTCTCTCTCTCTTGTCAGTGGTGTTCTAGCGGTGTTTCTATATCGTCGTGCTCTTGCAAGGGTGGTTTGCCCGTAGTTGCATGCACCGCTCGCAAATACCATCGTATCCTGTGCGCTTGGTATAACAAGGGGGTTGGAGGAGGATTCAGTCGGGTTTGAGGGGGTGTTGTGCAAAAGGGAGGTTATTAGGCAACGCAGCACCTCATCCCTCATCCACGTAACCGCGCCGCAGCGTGTATTATGTAACAACACGGAAACGAACTGTGAGGTGGTTGGTTGGCCAAAAGAGAGATAGGGAACAGGTCGGGGATAGGATAGAGAAAGAGAGACCGCGCAAAAGCCTCGCTGATGTTACTCTTACTGCTGCAAATATTACATGTATTCGTAACGATGCGCTCGTAACTCTCGGTTAGTATTTGTTATTTTCATGAATGCTAAATTATTTTCGATTTGAGCACAAATCACGCTTTCATGTTTTTTTTTTTCACAAAGAAAAAATTGCAATTATATAAAATTCGCTTATAGAAAGAAAGGATAGATATAAAAATATTTCTCAAAATTGAATCTTCTGCAAATTACATAACTCATCACATTGTCTCTCTTGTCTACTTAAAGTGCAAATATATTTACAACAGTTTTACAGGTTTTATTACAATGAGATATTTCTTTAGATAGTTTCGCCGTGAATCTCCCTCCCCGCAATATATGAATCCGAAACTTTAATAATGGCTGCTAAGTTCGGAACACATACATACATCTCGTAGTATTATCAGAAATCTTAATTTACAATTGAGTTCTGGCGGTTTAACGGACATTTTGCGGCCAATATAATGTCTAATAATTCTAATAATTCGCCGGTTTAGAGATGAATGGTGGGAGGAAAGGGTGGCGGCGCATAGGGTGAGAACGTTCCCTGGAGCTGTGCCCGGGAAGGTAGGGAACCGAAACTGAGATGAGACGAGCGAAGAGAGAGAGAGAGAGAAGGAGAAGAAGAACACGAAGAGAAGGAGGTATAGAAGCGAGGGAGAGGAGAAGGAACAGGTCGAACGAGGGTATGGGTCGAGGAAATGGAGGGAAGGCCAATTAGAGGGCGGGAAGATTTATCTGCGGGCGACGGGTGTGCGGATAGTAAGGGGTAGGTTGGTCTCTTCTGCCTAGTGCACTTGTATTATTTCTTGGTTGGACAACCCCGTTCACAAGACAACGGTAACGTCCAGCTGTTATTGGCTGTTTCTGATCCTTTATGAATTAGTTGTTAATTTCACAAATTTTACATATACCACGGATAACGTATTTTAATTTTTTATGTATGTTAATAATTAAATTATTTATATATAATTTAAGTGATAAAATTTTATATATGTTGCGCACATATTTTTTATACATATTTTTTTATACGACTTTTTTATACAAATATGATCCACATCTTTTCATAAAATTTTTTCTGCTATACTTTAACATTTTTTAAACAAAACATAGAATTAGAAAAATATATATTTAAATAATGTTTATCTCTTTTTTTTTACAAAATATAAAATTTTTTTAAAACAGTATTTATTTTTGAAAAGTTTTGCTGACATAAAAATTTATATTGCGCAATATGTTGTAGCAGAAGTGAGTATGTAAATAAATAATAATCTAGAAATTAAACTTATTGCGAAATTTTTCATTAGAGAAGTTTTCAACATACAAACTGCATAAAATAATAGTTTTTGGCAAAGCTATGTGTGTGTATGTGTGTATGTGCGAGTTTGAATTATTTTAATAAGAAGCCTCACGTGACATCTTAAGTGTTTGGATGATGAGATCAAAGAGTTTCCTAGGCGATGTCAGCTTCTTTCAGTATTTACATGGAAAACACCGCCCACTGGTAAATATACGAGAGACAATTTTATCTTGGTGGATGGTACTTGGAAGCGACGTTGCGCGCGTCGCGATGTTTTTATAGATCGTTCAAAATTAGAAACGAACTTGACGAAAAAAGAATTAAATAAAAAAGAGATAGACTTAAAGAAAAAGACTATAATAATAGCTTATTTATTGTAAATTAAGTTTTCTCTCTTTCTCTCTCTCTCTCTCTCTTTCTCTCTTTTTTTTACATAATATGAATATTATATATAAAAAGCTCTGTTTATATTTTTTTAAATTATTTTAAATATATATGTTGATTATGTAACAAAAACTAAATAGCACAAATTAATAGCAAAAAGAATATTCTTCGATGTTTTTGAAAAATACAAACACTGAAATTTTTTAACGAATTCTACTGGCATCCTTGAATAGGCAAATATTAGAGCTAAACGCAACATCTTGTAACATTGAGTTAATTTAGAGGTTTTATTACAAAAACGTGTGACTTTCGTAAATTTTGTGATACCTGTTTTTCATTCAATTTTACCGCAAAATCCTTGAAGTCTATAGAGAAATGAGAAGAAAAGAAGAAATGGAAATTTTCGAAAATGTAATAATCCATGACTAGCTAACAGGACTAGCTAAAAATATTTGCGGAAGCGTGACATCGTCGTCACGCATTAAGAACTCGGGTGTTCTTGTGTAAAAAAACGGGGCTACATTGATTTTTGAAACTCCGAAGGGAAATAGTCCGCGCTGTCAAGGTTGTGCTGCTTTTAACATAACTCTGAAACGAACCGTATATCTCGTAAATCTAGCAAGACTACGTAGGAGATTGTGTCGGCTTATTTTATGCGATACAAATGCTTTCTTCTTTCTCCTAAAAAAACTGCTGTCACTTTCTTGGACTGGCTAAGCTACAAGAGAAAAACGAAACCAGAGAATTCGAATAAAAAAACTTGAATTTTTATGTTAAATTATTATACGTATATATATATATATATATATTTTGCAATAAAATATTTCTTATACAGTTAAGAAATTATAAGATGGCGCGATGATATAAAATGGCAGATGGGGCGTCATTCTTGCCCTAAACTCGCAAGGGTGCAAGAACAAAAATAAATGGAATTCATTCACCCTCAGGATAGGAAACAGAGAAGTAGCTGCAATTGTGAAACAAAAGGCATGATAATTGTATTCGCTCCCCAGAGGAGTAAGGAAGGGTGCGGGACAAGAGGGATGAGAGGCGTAGCGGGAGTTCATATTAAAGCGCGAAGAAACGTCACGTTAATTTGTAATCGCTTATGCGGTTGGCTGATAGCCGCGCCTCTATTGAGTGGTTTCAAGTCACGGCAAAGGGCCGGTCTACTGCTGCTAACCAGGATTCTCTGTAGGGGAAAGACCATGATGGTTATGCAGATCAACTGTGGGGTGGTGCGGTGGCTGACAGCAGTATAATAACTTGCCCCCAGCATGGCATCGTTTTGAAATAACGTTGAAATAAAGCATAACCCTTTCCTCCCTTCCCTCCTTCCCTCTCTCTCTCTCTCTCTCTCTCTCCTCCCTCTGTTTGTCCGTCCGTCCGTTTCGCAGATGAAATTATTCGCGCAACTGCTGTGCCGGACTGTGACGAAAACTGCGACTATTCTCTGAACTGCAAAATCGCTTATAGCAATATTCGCAACGAAAATAACTCCGCGCAAATTTTCACGCAGTAACGGATTTTATTTATTCGGGAGATATATCGCTTTGTAGTTGTGAGAAACGCGCTGTTTTTTTTATTTTTTAGTTTTTTTTTATTTTTATTACGGAAGCCTAGAAAGTAGAAAGTTTCAATTTGCGAATAAATGGCAGTTTGCCAAAGAAGAAAGGAGAAATGTTCGTTTGGTGAGTTTCGAGTTAGATTTCCGTGTCTGGTGAAGGGAAGCGATGGGAGGAGGAAAGGAGGGAAGGGAGAGATAGAAAGTCAACTGGCAACAGCGTGCACGTGATGTATCGCAGCATCGAGCATTCGAGCATTGGCCGAAGAAGAAAAAGATCGAGAAGCGAAAGAAGTTAAAGTAGAGGACGGTGAACCGGGGGAACGGGACACGGATACGGGGGCGACGAGCAGGGTAGGATGGTCGAGTCGATCCCGGGGAAGGGGGAGGCAGCTACTTGGGCCGCCGACTAGGAAGGAGTAAAATAAGGGGTTGCTCGGCGCCGCCGCCCCATGCTTGGCTTGCAAACCGACTTCCGTCCTCTGCGCGCGAGTATTCAGACGCCGGCGGCGTTTTTACCAGAGAACCCGAGCGAAAAAAGAAGCGAAATATATAGAGCGCGCGCGCGCCTCCGCCGCGCTCTAGCATCGGAGTCTTTGGGCTTGGCTAGAGCCAGCCAGCTATCACAGCCTCGTTCTGTATACGCTCGTACGCGACGGGACGGAGAGTCTATAATATATCTCCCGCCTTATCTGCCGCACGCTGTTTACTGCCCGATAGACTCCGCAGATAGGAGAAACCCTGTATCACCGCCCCGCGAGAGAGCCGAGTCACTTACTTTTATATATGTTGTTACTTACGTCAGTGAGAGCACGCGAGAAGGAATCCGTGAGACAAGTTGGAAAATACTGATGGCCGGAGTGAGATACGGGCGAGGACCGTCGCCGTCGCGGCTACGGTCTTCTTTGTGGGAGTCGATCGTCTTCGTCATATGAAAAATGATGATTTAGCCAAATCTTATGTCGCATACGCGCGGTGCGTGTTACTACGGTTTATATCGTATGTATATATATTTTTTTAATTCTTGTACGCGTCTGACAAATGAACAGATTATTTGATAAATTCACGCAAAAAATATTTTCTCGACACAACGTTTCGATGTTTAATCCGCCTCTCCTAGCTCCCTCAATAAACTACTTCTGTCCACGTGAATGGATATCACTCATTTCGAACTATTATTCATTATTTATGAGTTTTATTAAATCGCATTTCCGATATTTTTCAAATTTATTAAGAATTTAATGCAGGATTGAATTTCGGTAAGCGGCAGTTAATCACCCGCTGTCCCAGTCTCCAAAGTTTCGCCGTTAATCTTCTCGGCTTTTCGACCGATACGATTCAGCGTTTTCTCGTGGCGCGCAATGTAACGAGGAGACATACGAGATTACAGCGCGTTTGGATTATCGCAAATAAAGAGAACGACGCTTCAAACATCGTGTATACTCACGGAGTAGGTATCAAATATACACAACGAGAGGGGAGGGGAGGACAAGCGTTTGTCCTCGCAAACGGAACTTTCTTCGTTCCGGCTGCTGATTGACGAGCCAAGTTTCTCGTTCCTTGAATTTGGGTCGGGATACACCTCTTCTTTCTTTTCATTTCCTTTCTTCTTTGCCGGTTTCTCTTGCTCGGTTTCTCATTCTCATCCTCCTTCGCTCCGCGTTGTGGCTTCCGAAGCGAGCTCTGACGCTGGGTCCTTGGTAATTTCGTGGCAAGTTTTTCTCGCTGGACGTATCGTTCGAAACCTCATGAAAGTTTGATGACGAAAGCAGAAGTTAAGAAACTACGTCGTACTGTTTGAAGGTGTACCGGTGCCACGTTTCCGCACAAAAGTGAAGTGACTCGACTTAGTAAGAAGTCCTCTTCGCGTTGGTGAATAACTTATTTGTGCGGTAAGAAATGGCGCATGTTTTTTTTTTTTTTTTTTTACCGAGATATATAAGTCGTTGGCGGAACATTTTGCGGACATGAGATAACAAACGTCGAGTTAAGAACGTGAATCTGGTGGTAATGCGCGCTTTGTTTTATCACATTTTTCTGAAATACATATGGAATTAAAAAGTTTTACGATAAATCTCTCGATATCTCGGCAGCAGTTCGCGAGATGAATTAAATCGAAATTCGAAAGCCATCTTCGCGAAAGACAACCACCATACTTGGTATACGCGGGAAGAGACAGGCATTAGGGTGAGAAGGGAGACCTTTGAATCGCGTTTCGTTCTTCTCTCTACGTTCTCACCGGAAAGGCCACTCGGAGCAGCTGTTATCCCACCGTCTCGATTGTACTTTGTTAAACTATCGAGGGGGATACAAGTCGAAGCAAGAGAGACGGAGAGAAAGTGAGATTTTTCCCATCTTGAAACAAGTTCCTGCCCTTTTAATTGTCGACTGCTCGAAGATAACTTCAGTATTAGTCGAGCATGCGGTCAAAGTTTTTGTTAGTGCATTATTTAGTGATTTTCTTTCTCTGCACACTTAGTTTGATTTTCTTGCAATCGTCAACCTTTTAGACATTGAATTTTGTGTTTTTTTTTTTTTTTTTTCGTAATGTATAGGATATGAAGTGTATGTTTTTTTGATAAGCGATATGATGTGATTTCTGTTGAACATCTTGTAGCAGACTAGTGCAGATTTTGATGCAAGAAGTAAATAGAAGAACGAACTCGCTGATGACGGGCGGGAAATTTTTTTCTTTTCTCTGAGCTAACGCGCATCCCTCCATATTTACAGAATGGCGCCAAGGAATTCCGGACTTCTGTCATTTATGAAATCACCACCCTTCCGTTGGCGCAGTGTGTAACAACAGCTTCCAGAATTAAATTCTATTAATTTATAATTTATTTTTTAACGTACACAATTGGAGAAATAGTTGTAAGTACATATATATAATATATATGTATATATATCTGTCTTGTCTCAATGCGTTGACTGAGTGGAAGAAAAATATCTGACTTACAAGAATATAGATACATGTTCGCCGTTACATAAATCAATAAACAATTGTTACAGTAAAGCAAACGTGAAATTTAATTTTAAACAAATGCCACATTTAAGCATTCATTTCGTTTTTTTTTTTTTTTTTTTTTTTTTTTTTTACAACTTCGTTAATAATAACGCGTTTTGACTCGATAAAAAATGAATTCGCGAATATCTTGAAATATGATAATAAATGTGAAATATCATGAGCACCGGAGAAAATGCTCGGATAGCTTGCTATCCCTCATCGTACAAAGCCTTCGATAAGGCCGCTATTGGAATCTCGATAGAGCAGGTGGAACGAGCGGAGCGTAGGGGAGGTGAGGTTGCGAGCTTGGAGATCGGATTTGAACCGTCTCGAGGGAGAAAGGCGAATAGGGACCCTCAGGATATGAGGAGCAGAGAAGAAGGAAGAATTTTGACGGTGTTCGTGCGGCGTTTCGGCACGTCTGTGTGCTTGTACGTGCGTATTCGCGCGTGGGTGTCTTGGTACATCGGGGATAAAATGTAGATGGATGAGCCATAGATTTATACCAATCCCCGTAATATCATATCTACGCGCAGCAGAAGAGAGGGGGTAGCGCGAGAGAGGACGAAGGGTGAAGAGTAGTTAGAGGGTCTGTCAACGCTACGCCATGATGCATTGCGATCAGCTGCTGATAGCACGCCAAAGATTTATTAAAGAGCTATTTACGGTCTGTTTCTGCCGCGAATGCCTATGGTTAACACGAATGAGAAAGAAGTGCGCGATCAATGTAGCTTCAAGATGGCGCAACTTTTTATCTAGTAATATATACATTGTCATACGACACACATTTGTGAAAAAATGGTAATAAAATTGTCTTCAAATTTGTATTGTTCACATGCGAGACTGAAGTTTATTAAAACAGTTGATGCCTGATGTTATTACATTGTGATAGTGAAATATGCCATTGCGAAACGTATAACACGAAGCATCGTAAACGATCCAGTATCCTTTCGCTTCACGTATCGCGGAAAGAGTTAGGAAGTCATTGAAAAAGAGAGGTTTTGTCAGAATACAGGATATATACCGGCGAGGATTCGGTCGGAATTGTGATGAGGTGGTGGAAGGGTAAAGAGACGGAGGAGAGGGAGAAAGTTAGGGTAGGGATGGAAGCAGATATATATCCACGGCAATGCGTTACGGGTTCAGCTAAATCCGCCATGATGAATGTGTTGGCGGGAATAAATCCGCAATGCACACCCCCACCGCCTTCATCCTCCGCTGTGCCACTTCCCCCTGTTCCCGCCGCGCCACTTCTCTCGCTCACCCCCTCGTACCCCCTTCGCGCCATCTTTCCCGCCCCTTAACGACTCGTTCTCATACACTCTCGAATGTAGCGCATCTCTCTCTCTCTCTCTCTCTTGCGCGATTTCAACTTTGTTTGCCATCCTCTTCTTTGTCTACTTCCCGTTCCTTTCTTCGCTATTCGAGATGCATCTTCTCATTGCTGCAACTACAAACGTTACTGTTACCTCCTGCAGCGATTTTATGATAAAGCCATGCACAAACTGAACTTTTTTTTTGTGATACTTTTGTATACATTACTTTTTTGAGTAAGTACATATTTTAGTTTAATTATTGACATGTTAAACAAGAACAAGATATATAATATTAATTAATTTTTAATGAGTAAATCTATAACAATCTTCGAGTTTTTTCGCGCTATCTCGTATATTTTTAAATTTTTTTGTTGGCAAATTATTGTTTTGAGCTGAAAACAAGAGTGTTTGTATACTAAATTGTCAGAATTTTTTTATTGCAATTGATAGAAAAATTTTATGCAATTATCTAGTCAGGTGTTTTGTTAATTTATATTTTTGCGTCTAAGATATTTTTTTTTTTTTTTGCCAAAAACTGCGATATCAGAACGTGGCGCTATGTCATGCATCATGACGTTCATGATGAAGTTGTATAGCATCGTTGGATGTAGCGCATGCGTGGCAACGCACGTGACCACGTACACACGGGCAGAATGCGCCTGATCACGCTCTTCGAACGCCGACGTTTTATTTATATATGTCTGCGCGGGGCAGGTAGACATTTATTAGGATTTATCGATCGTATTATTTCACGCCCACCGTACCTTTTTGCGCTTGCTTTTAGTACAAGATACGCAATAAGTGCGACATGATAGAAGAAGTGTAAATCAGAGTATCAATGTGTTGAATAAGCATAAGACGGTAGCTGGCGCATAGGAAGGTTACCGATGGCGTGAAGTATAAATCTCGAGTAATAATTGAAATATTGCAGGATTAAAGCAGGATAGGTATACAGGATCCTGAAAAATAAAAGACAAGAGAGAGAGAGAGAGAGAGAGAGTGAGAGTTGCTGAACTCTAACAAATAACTTCTTTCTCGAGCATTTGTCTTAATGGATATCTTTATCGACTTACATTGATGTATTTACATTATACGAGAATTTATTTTTGCACCGAGATATCGTACTCGCGATATCGTGTCACGGAGTCATAGACCGTCTCGGAAGAAATATTATGATCTATAAACCATTCGATTCGTTAATGGCAAATTATGAAAAAATTCTCCGTTGGGATGTAATTTTTTTTTTTTTTTATGGAACGCGATTGAACCACATATGCGCGCGCACAACAAGTAGGCTTATTTAAAGCAAGTTCAGAGAAAGCAGCAGGAGATGGTCCAGAAGAAGGAGAAGGAGAAGAACGGAGGAGAAGGAGGAGGAGGAAGAGGGAAAGCAGGAGACTCAAGCTCAGACACACCGGTCGGGTTATTTATTGTAACGAGGACTTATGGCGACAGATTTAGGAATTAGGGTATCGCAGCATGCCCGGCCCCTAGCAAGGGTTTCCATGGAGAACCCGTGCGATACAAACACGTAGGTGTATTCCACAGCATACAAATACGACGTCCTAGGGCATCCTACCCGTGAGCACGTATGGACCCACGTGATACCGCAATAATCCACGAGGATTATCCTTCGTGTTCAAGCGAGCAGGCGGCGAGTGAGGGACTATCTGGCCGCCGAACTGGCCGAATATTCGCATTGCCGGGCAAATACTGGTTTCGGGAAATCTGGTCTCGGAAACATTTACGATATTTCAGTATGCGTGTGTTCTGCGCAAAGTATCCTTTTTTTCCAACTCGCGTACAAGCGAACAACGACTATTTCCCATCAAAATACGAGTTGCCAGTCGAGAAACCAAAAACTCGACGCCAGCTAGTCTTTGTTAATCCCGTCGGGATTTAACCTTTTCAGAGAAAGTTTAATACAAAGTTTTAAATCAGATAACTGTGAAATATATAGCCTTGCGAGAATCGTAAATCAACACTTGTCCCGTCGGAAAGTTAAAACTGATACAATTTTGTATCCCGTGCGCGCGAGAACATCGAGAACGTGAGAGATGAGATTATAGGGAATAAACTTTTGTGAGATGTGACGTGTCTTGAAAGTTTTGTATAAATTACCGCTCAATGCGCGCAAAGTCGAATAATTGATTTATATACACGGCGTAAATAAATAATATAAAGAGGGTTTACGTGATCCGTGCCAAATTAAACCGCGACATTGCCTCTCGGACGTGTCATGACTCATCCAGTCGGAGA
>QVOB01014373.1:0-16520 GCA_014839585.1 Pseudomyrmex concolor
TGTTAGCTGGAGCCAGCGAGAGTTCGCATTTAAGATGCTATCGAAGGCTGCAAGTGCCGCGAAATGGAGATTCGATTCACGGCCGAGAGAAGGAGTTCGGCATTTCGTAACTTCCACACTGTCAGTTTTAACTTTTGTCTGCAGTCCGCAGATATCACCAAGTTATTTAACACTGAATTATTATCGAGATGAGAAAGAGGGAAAGAGAGAGAGAGAGAGAGAGAGAGAGAGAGAGCGAGAGAGAAAGAGACTCATTTAAAACTGCAAAAATCGGAATATGCGAAAAAATTTTTTACCGTAGTTGATCGAAAATTCCGATGTGTTAATAAATTTCATCAACGAATTTTAATGTTATTCAATACACACGCGAGCTATCAAATACTAAACATGAAACAATATCATTAAATACACGCAGGCACATAAAACGTTATTATCATTAATACATACGAAGCCGACTAAAATGTATACCGCGTATTATCTGATAATATGCGAGAGAGTTCAGTAGATACAATTTGCGTCGCTGAGACATTTGTTTAATGGTAATCGACGTCGCGGTTTAAATTGTTAATTTCATTACGGCCGTTATCAAAACGACTTCTAAACAGCGAATGCGGAGTCCGCCGCTATAAATATCGCGGCGAGCACATACGCAACCTAAGAATTTCCATAATCGTTGAATAATGTTGGTGAGATATCTCAACGAGAACGACGAATTTATTGCCGCGGCGCCGAACATTTTGTTAACGTGGCAGATGTAACTCCGATACACACACGGGAGGTGTGATAACATCCCCCCGGCGGTCTAGCTAGAAATTTCGCTCTCGGGAAACGCGGCCATGAAACTCTCGCAGGTGTCTAGATAAAAAAATAAAAAAAAAAAAAAAAAGAGGAATTAACGGCTGAAAAATTGGCCGGCTCGCTGTGCGCGCGAGAAATTTATGTCGGCAAAACTGGCGTGGGTTTTAAATAACAATGCGATTGATCAAGTCGCGCCGTAGTAATTTGTGCCAGATTTGCGCTCGATTGTAAAGAAACAATAAACGTCTGAGATAATCTATATATGGAGCACATATTTGCTGTGTCGTACGAAGATAAAAGTGTGATATGCAGCGGAGAAGAAAGACCGCGTCCGCTTGTGCGAATAAAAGAGAAAAAAATTAATTTTATCGCCAATAAACATTACAATAAATACATAAACATAAAATAGAATAAATTAAGAATTTACGTAAACCGATAAGTGTTTCTAGTGTATGTTTATTCTGCGGTCTCTCCCGCGATTGGTCCTCGTTTGTCCTCGCAGACGACGTCACCGATTTTAGCACGGTCGCGCGGAAATGTCAAGAGGACCGAGGCCGATCATCGCGCTGCGACCTCGCAATTTCGACCCGCGACGCGGGTCGTTGTACCGCCGTCGTCGTTCACGCCACGTCGAAGGTGACGCACACACATACGTGAAACACACACATAGGTGCACAAGTGTGCGCACGTGCACACGGGGTTTCACGCTCCCGCAGCCAACGCGCTCGCTCTTCGACGCATCCACGGGCCGACGTGCATACGTCGATGCACGGTATTGTGCACATAGCCACACGCGCATCCCTTTGACGGCCGTAAGCCACCCGTTAGGGGTATGTATGTGTGTGTGCGTACGTGCGTGCGTGCGTGCGTGCGTACATGCGTACGTGCGCGCATTCGACCGCGGGGTCGATGGAAATAATTCGTTGCCTTTTTTCGTGATTACCATTTCAAGCCTTTCTTTCTTCCGCATCTCTCTCTCTGCATCTCCCTCGTTCGTTACGTCTCTCTTGTCTCCTGATCTATCTTTCTCTCTCTGTCTTTCTTCGCTCTTTTTCTACCTGTCCACGACCAGTTGTCTCTATTCGCTGGTGTATTACGCTTTACTCACAGAGAGAGAGAAAGAGAGAGAGAGAAAGAGAGGAAGCGAGAGGGACGAAATCCCCAATCGACGGGAATCACGAGGAGGATCGCGCGCATAGAGAAAAGAGAAGGGTTCGGTCGTATAATAAAGCGTAATGGACGCGCCGGTCGCGACGATCAATTCGCCTCTTTTTTTTTCGTGATTTTCTGCCGCGGAACTGCCAACTGCAGCACGCGCGTAATACGGAGAAATGGATTTTTCGTCCGGCCTCTTCGCTCGCGCTCGATCGTGACAACTCGCGAGTGTGTGTTTGGGATCGCGTTCGTGAAAAACTGTTGCGCGTATTAAGTTTGATAAAGGAAACGTATAGATATTTATCGCGAATCATTGAATCACGCTCGCATTCGAATTTTCACCACCGGCCTCCCATCTGGAGAAACGCAAACGAAACCGGGAACGAGACGGTTACGGACCTTTCCCAAAGCTCGATGGAGTATAATTAAGGAACCTGTTACGTTTACATTAGTGTGCAAAGATGCAATATTTCAAGGTATATTGCTTTTACAACAAAAAACGGGTCTTTTTGTAACGCGCACAGATAAATAAATATGACCTCTTTTTTTTTCACAAAAAAAAATATTATTTTTCCCGAAAAAAAAAATGCTCCCACGCCACAAATAATTTGTCCCGCAATCTTTTAACATTATACATCGTTATTTTAAACATTTCTTCAATTTAACATACAGGACCGCGTCAAATTGACGATACATATAGCGGGAAAATATGAAACTTGTACAGAGTGTTATTATCGTCCATTTGATAACACACATGTCGCTCGAAATAACGAGTATTCCCTCCCGAACGAGGCGGCACTGAAAGAATTCTGCCCGCCAAATAGCGGTTCGTGAGCTATCATCACGCGCTGTCGTACGGAGTGACCCATTATTGTAATCCAAGCAATTATTTCGTGCAATTATTTGCTGTCCGTCGTTCTCGAATAAAAACGCCGCTGGCGGCGGCGGCTCCGTGCCGCACAGAAATGGGTTAAAACCGTTCGCACGCGAAATCGCCCGCCTGATGCGAGCACGTCTTGCTCGAAACGATGAATGCACGCACGTACACGCACATACACACACACACACACACACACACACACACACACACACACACACACACACACACACACACACACATGTGTAACTACCGCGAGCAAGAGCACAGGAAATTTTGATAAAGAAGAATAAAGAAGGCGGTCTTTAATTAAACGCTATAAAATATTGAAGGAAAAAATTTTTTTTCTACCTCGGTAGATTCTATTTGAAATTTTTCTTGAACGAGAAAATAGTTTCCAGATCCGCAAGAAAAGATTATTATTAAAAAAATAGAACAGGATAAGTTAAAAAAAAATTTTTCTTGAAAGAAATCCATTCTCTATAGTTTCGAAAAAGTATTGCTTGAGAGTAAAATTCGCGCGTTTCCAAATTTGTAAGCGCAAAAGTACGTTTCAGCGGAGAATCGGAAAGTTTATTCGCGAGATCTTTTGATTCCGCGCAGAAAAGGAGAATGAATTCTAGCTGTTGTGCCGCGGCGCGCGCGGCTTATACTTTACCGGAGAAAAGACGAGGAGAGAAACAGGCAGAGAAAGGGAGTTAAAAGAAGGACAGGGAGAGAGAGCAGGACGTCGATTTCGCGTACGAAAGAGCAGGAGGAGCAGGAGAGAAGGCAAGGACCCGTGCACAATGCGTGCTCCGTGGAATAAACGAGCTCTCTTGCCGCAGAAGGAGAAGCAGGCCTACCGCAGCTGACGCAGGGCCGCCACGTCAACGGGACGGGGAGAGAAAGGGGGAACGAAACAGGAAGCCGAAGCGGGAGGGGACCGGCTGGAATTTAGGGTAGGTCGGCAAAGAGACGTTTCCCTCCGCCCTTCAAACCCCCTCGAGACACGACCTACGCTCACGAGCGTCTCCCTCCGTCTGCATCGTCGAGTTCTCCCGCACCCCGCGGTCCACGCGCGTCTCGTCCCTAAATTTGCTCTCGTCCCTGAGCTGAGGGGAGGTCTCGGCTTCTCTGCGCGTACTCTCTCGTCTCTCGCGAACTGAGAACCGGGCCGGCCAGGAATGCATGCACCGAAGTCGGTGAGTGGATCATGTCGACCATACATGGACGAAAGTGGACCGGAAAGCCGGTTCGACGAATCGACTTCTTTCATCGATAGCAAATTCGATATCTGCCTAATTGTTCTCTCGAATGTATGCAATTTCCTCAGTTTTTAAATATCGCTTTACGTTGCGATTTAATTTTACGCTTAATGTTAATATTTTATATTATTGTTAATAAAACACATGTGTGAAAGATTACAAGACGTACAAGACTCAAACAAAAACCCATCGTGACATATTTGACTTCGGCCATTTTGGGCCTTCTTTCTAAACGCCATTGCTGGGCCTAGCTCCTCCTCCCGAATTTCAAATCGAGTTTAGGTCGAAACGCGCCGGCCAATGCCAAGTGACTCGAGAAACACTGTGACACGATTGTTCCGAATCTCGGTTCTCTATTTTAATAAAGCGTGAATAGACTCGCGCGTAATACACTAGAACACGAATTGTCGCATGTTCGATGAGCAAATAGTTGTAAAACGCGAACGGTCGCGAAATATAGACACGCTTGTCACGAGAAAGAGAATGACAGTAATGGAAGTAGAAATAGAAACGTTACTAGGATAGTATAGGATGCAGGAGGTATATCAGGCAGCTGAATAGAGCGGATAGAGGTCGGGCAGAGTGGGAGCCAGATAGAAAGAGGAGTGCCTAAGTTCCTTGAGCAGCGGAAGGAGGGAGAAGAGACGAAGAGGAGGAAGAGAAGGAGGCACAGCGAAGCCTCAGGCATTTTCGGACGGCGCGCGGTCACTACTATTTATTATGGCTCCCGACACATCCGTTCGCTGCGTTATCGTTCCTTTCAACTTCGGTCCGTAACTCTTTCTCTAATTTTCTCGGAACATTCTTCACGACAGAAGTAAAACGAATAATTAAACATTGCCGTTTCGATCTTAAAATTTGCGCAATGAAAAAAAAAACACTTTTAATGAGACTGTTTTCATTTCGCTCGAATTTAAAAATTGTAAATATCTCGTTTAATTAAACGACACAACAATATATATTTATATATAATTCTAAAGTCATATATGAATTGAAAAAAATATGTCCTTGGCGTTATTTTAATAATCTTTCCTCTAAATAATCTTTATATAACCTGCGAAATTATTATTAATGTGACTTGTATTCCGTTTGTTACGTTGATTGCATCGACCGTTCGCTTTTGTTAAATAAAAAATCCGAAAAATCGAGATTTTATCGTAACATTGATGTGTGCAATAAGAAGTCTATAGGACAGCGACATCACAGAATGTGACGTATGAAGCGCATCGACGCGTGAAATTCTTAATCCTATGAAGTGTTGATTATCTCGTGTTCCACTCGACGTTCTGTCGATTGATCGGTCATTTAATCGGATCGACGCCGTCGGTCATCGTCGTCTGCAGCCGTCGTCCGGCTGCCTCTTCTTGTGACACCTCGTTTCGTTCCGTCGTCGGTCCCCAAACCGAAACCGTTATCAGCGACATTTCCTCTTAAGCGCAGAATCGACAACGCCAGGCGCGGCCGGTCGAGCGGCCGATTCCCTTTCCTTAGCTTTTCTCACGGTGACCCCTCTTCCGGTGGTCCGCCGTCTGCTTCTTGGTACCAGGAAGGCGCGAGCAGGAGGTGGAGATGAAAGGAAGAAAGATAGTCACAGCCGGCTCGATACGTGGCGGTCGTTCGGTGCGGGAAAGTAGCAGTTCGTCCCACAGGATCACAATAAGCGAAAGGAAAATGAACTGAGAGAGTACATTTATATTGTAACGTTCGAGAAAAGATCCACATAAAACGCGCGCGATACAAAATTAAAATAAATTCTTATACTATGAATTCTTATACATTTTGTAATCTGGACATATCTTGTAAAATTGTGAAGGTTTTAAGATACGATGAGATAAGAAATAAGAAGATGACAATTTTGATGGCACGCAAATTGTACAAATTATCAAATAAATTTGTCCAAAGAATTTAAGCAAATTATAAAATTTTTAAATAAGATTTTAACTTTTGATTTGACATTAAATAGATAAGTATTTTATATAGGAAATAAATTAGAAGAGCAAAAAAAAAAAAAAAATATAAACTCAGCGAAAATACGAAGATCTCTCCTAGAAATATTTTAACCGCGTTTCAACTGCAGTTTTCTCCGACGAAACGATAAATGAAGAAGACGAGGAACCTTCCAGAGGGACGAACGAACTCTCTCGTGCCGCCCTCCGTCCTCTTCGTCTAAAGAGTTCTTCGTTTCTCCTTTGGCAAGAAGCGCAGGGAACATAAGAAAGACAGAGAAGAAGAGCGAGGAAGGAGGCAAAGCGTGAGGGGAGCGCCGGTGCGCCAACTCAATTTCTCCTCTTTTGGTACCCAACTTGAGACTCCGGCGGCGGCGGCGGCGGCGGCGGCAGCGGCGGTTGCCCCACTACGTCGGGCCCCGGCGACGGAACGCGGTGGGCCCTTCCCGCGCCCGCCAGGCCCCGCTGTGCCTCTCCCGTGTCCAGGAGGGTCCTACGGCCATTGATCCCGACCTTCACGCGCCGAACGAACGCGATTGCCAACGAAAGCCGACTTGCCGAACCCGAACCTGCGGCAACGCGGTTTTGCGTTGCCCCTCCCGTCCGCCCCTCCTTCCCCCGGGGCCTCCCGTCGTCTTCTCCCTCGTTTCCTCCATCCTTTCACGTCGATCCACCGCACCTCCTGCCCTTCCTTCTTCTTTCTCCTACTCCCCTAACCTTCCTAACCAAGCGACCGCTCAACTCGAACTCCCTGTGTGTGATTCTCTCTTTTTCTCCCCGCGCTTCTCGCCCTTCCCTCCCCGTCACGTGTCCCTCGATTCACGAGGGTCCATACGGATTGCGATGAACGATGAAGGGCCCGCAGGGCACGTCGGGGAAATAGCGAAACGTTCGTGGGTTTAAAAATAACCTTCTTAGAAAACGGCGCGAAGAAAAGTATTGCTGCGCACGACGTTCCTCTTTTTCCGGCTGCTATTTTGTGTCGTGGTCGCCATCGCCGTTTGTCGTCGTGGGAGAATCGGAGCTCAGCGCGGAAAGACGCGAAAATGAGAGGAATTTCGGTTTTCTCAGGCTATCGCTTTACGTCATCCGCAAAATTGCAAATTACGTTTTGAAATCAAGAAGAGAAATACATCTCTTTTTTCACAAGAGCGTTAAAACATCAATCTAAATATTATATTTCGTCGAACTGTCGATTTATTTTCGCGCAAACATTTACGCCCGTCAATCCGAAATTCTGCCGTGTGTGACAGGTGATTCCGCCAAAAACCAAAATGAATATCTGATCCGTTTGTATGTGTGTAACGTAAAACGGAATAATGAATGCGCTTCACCTTGAATTCAACCATATTCCGGCCTCCTCCTCCTCCCCATTCCAACGCGCTTCGACAGCCGAGCGAGTCCGAGCGATGTCCCGTCATGCGCGAGGGATTTCGCGTGTGTTTTGGTTGTTACTTCCACGGGGCTCGCATCCGCGCCTGGGCTGTTATCTGCAGCGCCTTAATAACATTTTGAGCGACGCCGCACGCAGATCCTCTCTTGACAATGGCCGTAGGTCGGTTTCTCAGAAAACCGACACGTTTATCGCGAATTTCCGTTGTTATGCTTACGCGAAATACGCTCGCCATTACGTGGAATAGCCGAAGCGTGAGTTCGAATTAAGAGCGCCAGCTCGGAACGTATACAGCATGAAAAGATGCGCGAGCCATCTGGGGCTGTGTGTGCAACGTTGTCTGTCTGTTGTTAAATTCACCGATGGATCCGCCGATTGCCGCCTCGTAACGTCGCGACTGCATGACCATTGTTTAAATTAAGAAAAAAAAAGCACGTCTACTCATTATCCCCGTTGCGCGCCCGAGACAGTTCAAGATATTACAGCGGCGAATTGCTCTCTATTTTATACGAGTATCCAATTAATTCCGCGTTCTTCGTTATCGTCTATTGTATATCTAAATAATCTCTTGTTATCACAATATAGTAACGTTTAAATATTTATAATAAGTGAATGGTGTCTGAAGTTTCTGAGATTAAATTTATATTAATAGGTTTCACACGCATTATCTATTCAGCATGAAATTACGTCGAACGCAAAAAGTACCTAAATTAATTTACTCAGAAGTGTAGAAATTTCACAAATTGGATATCGCGTTGATTACATTTTGTTAATAATTTTTTCTATTAAAAATATCTAAAATTAATTCTATTAAAAATATCTAATATTAAGATCTGTAGATATTAAATACAAAGAGATCGCATTCAGAAAGACAGTTTATCTTCTTTTAATTTATTTAAAAATTAAATGCAGAAGAAAGAGAAACTTACGCAAAAAAGTGCGTAAGTTTCTCTTTCTTCTGCATTTAATGTTTGGAAAATTTGACTGTGAGCTCGTCGCGTTGATGATAGTAGCGGCGCATTATCGCGCGGCGTATCGCCGATGGGTCTCATACGTTGCGCGTTATACAAATCGAGAGAGGAGGCTTGATCGATCGACGCACGCACAACACGCGTATCCGTGCATACAGAGCACGTATGTACGCGCGCATACGGGCCGTGTATGTATGTGCACACGTGGTAAGTAATCGTTACCGTGGCTACCGGCAAACCGGCGGTGAAATTAACACACAGCCGAGACTGGCGGCTTCGGCAACTACCACAAACACACGCGCAAATACACACGCACACACGTACGATCCAGCGCATGTCGCATATATTTCGGCGCGTCAACGTCGCGACCGCGGATTTGCGGAGATGGCATTAGTATCACGTTACGTGAATTCCGTGACGCGAATTGTGTATATGGGGTGTCCCACTGTATCAACCACCTTTTACACTGTCGATCGATACTCGCGAACGAGACCGCAATCGATATTTCCTCGTTAGTTGAGAACTCGTCGAAATACTCGTTTGATTTCTTCGATGTTTCAAGTGTCAGCAATTTTTTTAAATTATTTGTCAATTCAAAAATATAAAAAAGCAAGTTTTGGAAAATGCATTTGGAAATATATAAAACTACAATCTGAAAAATCCGGTTACTTCAGAACGCGCTTATAAATTGCGGTACTTAAAAAAATAAAGCAAAAACTGTAAACTACCATGTACGAATTTTTTTTATCTGACTTCTTAGTTACTTCCTCTGTTAAATTTTCGCTCGGAAAAATCCGAGAATAAAGTTTTTGAAGAAATCCACCGCGGACTCGTCGCAGGACACCCTCTATATGCGCGTGCATTTGTGTGCGCGAGGTGCAACGTGTCTACTATGAAGTTCGCGAGCAGTGCACCGCGGGCGTCAGGTCTAAGAAGGAGTGGATATAGTTGGACTCGCTATAGCAACGACGTTACGTGAGTAAGATGATTCGAAACAAGGTTATTGGCTCTGCGAGCGCAGCTGCCGCCTGCTGCCTCTGTTGCTGCGGCTGTTGAGCGCGGTTTTCTTGTTCTTTTTGTGTGTGTGTGTGTGTGTGTGTGTGTGTGTGTGTGTATGTGTGTGCTCTTGCTTCATCTATCTAACCCGTCCCGTCTCTCCTGCCGTTTCACATCGGCCGCTCTCAAAGTCATAGTTCCTTCAAACTGCAATCCTTCGTCGCTACGTCGATATTTGGACACTGCGTTCCGAAACAATATAAAACTTTCAAAAGTAAATATGGAAGAGAGTATTTGATACTATGGAACATCCGAGAAAGAATTAGTATTTTTCTCCAATGGCTGTTGAACGGTTCTCGTTGATTGTATAGAAACAGTCGCTTGAAAGTTATTGATATAATGGACAATTAGAAACTAAAAATATTTTAATCAGACGTTCATTATATAGACGTCCATTAGTTTCTGAGATCAAATTAGATATTAAATAAGAAAAGTATAACAATAAAAATAAATAAAGTTTGCATTTGTAATACTTTGCGTCAACTTTTTGATTAAATATTTTTCAAAAATATTCTTTTTCAAACGCGTATTCCGTGTATTTTTCTCGAATGATTTGCTTTCTTACGAGAGCAAAATGGTGAACGGACCGAGCAAATGGAATGAACCAATCCTATCGTGAGAAAGATCGTCGTTCCTGCTGGCAGAGACTGTACCCGAAGTTTGCGGGCCCGCCGAAGTGTACCTGCCTACCTGCCAGGTAGGTGCTCTCTCTCTCTCTCTCTCTCTTTCTCTCTTTCTTCCACTAGTCGCGATGGGTCACCGCGTGCTAGCCTGGGCTGGACGTCGTCGAACGTTGGCTGTTTCGAGAGCACAAGTATTCGAAAGAGCAACGTTCAACGTCCAACGGAGCGAGCGGAGCAGCCAACCGGCCGGCGTGCCAAGGGACAAAGAGCGGCCGCCGGCCCAAAAGAATAAATAAATACAGCAGAGAGAAAGAAGAAGAAAGAGAGAGAGAAAAAGAGACCGAAAGGAAGAGCGAGAAAGGGGCAGGCAGAGCGCCAAGCGAAGTAACGAAGGAGAAGACGGAGAAAAGAAGCGAGTCGGAGGAGGACGGAGAACACACCGCAACTGGGAGGAGAGAATAAAGTGGTACCCGGCCCAAGTGGCCGCCATCAGTGCCAAGGCCACCGACCGAAATCCAAGGGTACCGTCAAGGCCAAGGAGGGCCCGGCCTACGCCATCGCGAATTCGCTTGACTCTGCTCTTTCTCCGCGGCCTTATTCAGGGGCGTAGGTAAAATAAGAACCGTCAGCCGGTGGAGCCAACGGCAAGCCGACCGAAACCCAAGGACGTCTGCGTAATTCAGCACGTACGTGAATGCCAAATTGTAATGTTTTTGCAGAGATTTTTGTGAGAAAATTAAAATTGTTACTTCTGCTCTCGCAAATTGAAAAGCGTTCAAAAATATACACTCGACTTTCGTTAACAAAAGCAACACTCGAAAAAGACTTCTTTTTAAAGAAAATTTATAAATATTCATAGACTTTAAAATTCCGATTTTTAAAGACTGAGAATATATTATAGAAGAATAAAAATATTTTAATAGATAATAAGTATGCGAGCAACTAAATGCAACGCACCGCTAAAAATTCTACGTAATAGACGGATAATACTGCACCAACATGGGCGGAGCACTTTTTTTCCGATGGGTATCCAAAGGCGCCATAGGGTGGGATGTAAATAGCTTCAATAACCCGTTCGCCTCTTAATAGGCTATTTTTTGTTCGTCACCTTTTTCCAGGCAAAATATAGATAACCTTTAGAAAATGTTTTTCTCTCGAATTACCGAAAAAAAATAGATTATCATTTTACGCCATATAATGTTTATTCTCGATCTATTTTTTAAACAATATCTTTTTTCTAAAGTAGACCAAACTTAAACCTTTGGTTACACTCGTTTGTCACATTGCGTCGCGCAATGTTGCTAGCTACCGACGCCAAGAGTCATCAGCGACCCGTCAGGATCATTAAGAGCAACGAGACCGGTGACTGCGCGTTTCGAGTTTCGAGCTGGACGCCCAGGTGGATGACCGCAACTCGGTGGCGAAGGTTGACGACTTGCACCGAAGGAAAAATCCGGAAGCCGGATGGGAGGAAGCGAGAAAGTTCGTGACGGAGCGAGCGAGAGTGACAGAAAGAGGGTTAGTATATACTGGGGTGCAACGCAAACCACCACAGGCGTGCGCGACTAGGCTTACTTCTCTGGCCCTCATAGGCCTGACTTCCTCTCTCGTCACTCTCCGCGTAGTTGCCCTTCGACGGGTCTCCCCCTGTCTCTCTATTTTTTTTCATCCCCCAGAAGGATGAGCCTACAGCGGGGTGGAGTCACCCACGCCCACGCAGGCCGCGCCGGTAGGCTTACCCCAACGTAACTCGCGGTGCGTATATCTACCCTTTAGGTCGTCAGCCACCCCCGATTCCAGGCGATGTGTAGGGGGCGTGTACGTGCCCCTGCCTGCGGCGGTTTAACTGCGGCCAGGTCTGACGGCCAGGTAGCACGTGCACAGTTTTGCATCGGGGGTGAGTGGCAAAGAGGGTGGCCGGTGCATTTCGATGCCGAGGGCGGAAAGCCGTCGGCCTAGCCGGCGAATAGAAGGGTGGCCGGTAAGAGGACTCGTTTGATTAAAAAAAAAAAAAGGAGCGCCATCCCATCCCTGGACCGCGGATTGGAAAATCCACCACCTGACGGAAGTGCGTGTGCGTGCGCTTTTCAACGTGATCCGGGTCATCGGGAGTCGGAGGGATGGTGTGTTTGTTCTCGCGGCTTCGGCCACGTGCCGGGAAATATCGAACTGCGGAGAGTGCTGCGTAAGGTGGATCTTTTCCCGGATAATCGTTCAGCGTCGATGCCATTGTGCGTAAGAGAACAACGTTATTCTCGTAAAATATCATCTTGTGTGACCAAATCTTCTAAACTAATCGTCACTGTAGCGCACTATATTCATGATACAATTAATATATATATTTACTTTTACAAAAATATCGTGTTGTATTTAAAATTTGAATAAAAGCTAAAAAAATAGTTTTTATTAAAATCGGCAATATTATATTGTAAAAAAATCTAGTGTCGCCTTTTTATCTGATGGCGTCAAAAAGAAAGAATCTTTCGATTGCCAGCAACTTCGAATTTAAACGTCGGAGTGGAAATGCCGCGGCAACGATCAAAAGCGACTCGCTTCATTTCGACAGAAATTGCACTTTCGAGCGCGCACGGAGATGAATCGTTAGCTCGGGCCCTTCAACGCGATGAATTATGCACGCACTTCTCATAAGCGGCAAACGAGAGTAAACTCCGATTAGTCTTTCGCACCTGATCCCGTTTTATCTTCCGATCGTGGCAACGGTCTCGCGCGAGAGAGCCGCTGGATCGCGATCGTCGATCGCGCGGGATCGCCGAGTGCGCGCGCTCGCGCGATATCTCCATTCCCGCATGGCAGATTCGATATCTCTATTTACATATAAATATTAATAAACGTCTGGCGCACGCGCGCAGTCTAATGCCCGCATGTTCGCGCGCGATTCTGCGCCCTTAGCGTTTTCCGCACCGGAAATCTCAGCAATTGAAAGGTTGTTTTATTAACATATTAAAAAAATACTTTTAATAACTTCAACTCGTAGTTGAGTTCATAAATAAATCTTATAGCAGCTATGGCAAAAGTCTACTATTCAGTAATAAATTTTTAAATAATAATTTTGCTGTATTTTGCACCAAAATGCACAAAATTGTAGCACTTGTTTGATTTTTTTTTCCGTCAGAACGGAAGGTCATGGATGCAGCGCGCGCGAACAGGTGCCAACCGGTTCGAGAAAGCTTTGCCCTGCCAATAAGCGCGCTTACCCTTCTTCTTGAGACAGGTGGACTCGGCCAGTGCATCGTTGATCCTGCACTCGAGACGAAGTCTCGCCGCACAATTTCAGAGAAGCCGAAACGCGAGGCGAAAGTAAATTACGCGTCTCTCTTAACTGACTGACAATGTAATAACGTACACTAGGACGCATTAATAGTTTTCAAAATAGAAGTGCACTTATATTCACCGGTTAAAAAACTTAATAATTTTTATATATTTTTATATATTATAAAATGAAATTTAATTTTTTTAAATGAAATTTAATTCACACATAAGAGTAATCGTATTATTTAACTATTTAATTAAAAAAACAATAAATCGTGTGTTTTTAAATCACATATTGTAAGAGCGCAAACACATTCTAACGTATAATAAAGCTCTTGTTACCCTCGAAAAGCAAATGTACCGCCGCGTTTCGTACATACTTGATGCACTTAACATTCATGAGAGAATTGTGTTAGATTCCTATAGATGTAGAGATATCTGTTATTTCATAATCCGTAATATATGTATATATGTACATATATAAAATCTTATTAAGTGTTAAGAGTAGCTGTAAGAAATGTAAAAGTATCCTTAAGGAAATCAATAAAGTTTCTAAAAAAAAAAAAGACAAGTGCGTCGTTGTTATTCGAAATAACTCTTGTAAAAACTTGTAACAAGCGCAGTATTAAAAATTCTCACCGTCGAAATAAAATAAAGTTTGTCGCGCGTGGAAGTAAAAGCAACGACTATAAAAACGCGACATTGGTCTTGTTTATATATTTACGCGCGAGCTACGTAATTAACGTGAAAGTGCTTACACGGTAATGCTCGCGAAACGTTTTATCGTCATCGGTAATGAGCTTCGTTAAGTATTGAGCATATTTGTAAATAACGATCGAATATCAAAACCATATCAGCGGAATTCCACATAATTCGATTTACATTTGTTATGCCTCTTCCGTTACGTTTTCCCCGGATCGCGTGCATGCGTGTGCGCGCGTGCGTGTGCATGTGTACACACGCGCGTGTGTATCTCCGTCGCGCTCGGTGAGCCAACGATGATTGTATCATCCAAAAATGATTGCCCGTGAAAACTTGGCGCGACGAACGAACCGAGCGCACGGACGAAAATCAAAATTGTGTACCAATTGCGTCCGTAATTGAATTAAAAACTAATTACTTGCCGAACGCGCGTTTGCGTCCCGATGATACTCGGTGCTTATCGATCGTCAGAGAATAATTATCCGTCACAATGATATCCCGACGAAATCATCGAGCATCGAAATCGTGTGTAATCGTCAATCGTCACGGCAACCAACGTATTCCGCCTTAAACAATTCCGAGCATAATGGGCTCGAAATCAATCAAGTACGCTAAAAGTTCTAAATAATTATATTGTTGTTACGCATCAATATAATATGAAATAACACTCGCCAATTAACAAGCAGGACGAAGCGCAATTTATATTAAATGTTACATGTGCTGTGTGGCGCTCATATTAGCTACAACATACACACACGCGCGCGCAAACATACAATTCCGTCACCAAAAATATCTCTTTCGAATTAAATTTCGACATTATTGTGTTCGGCAATGCAATAACGATTATGCATTTTTAATGTGTTTACCTTTGCGGATATTGTTAATATGAAGCTTGTTGAAATGTTCAAACTAATTTTATTAATGGAATTTAAAAGCTTTCAAAGTAAAATTTCAATCGTCAAAAATAGAATCTCAAGCAGGACACACGCAATATTATTTCGTTTTCTTATCACAACGAAGGCGATCTATTACAAGACTTGTCATATATCGAGATTGTATTTTTCTGATCTGAAATAGAAAAGTAAGAACAAGATCGCGATGCATTTAAGCCACAAACGCAGTATAATATATAAACTAAAATAATTCATACGCTAATAAGTACTAATATAATATGTATTATTGGTAATATATTATATCCAATCATTGTAAAATCTAAAAACGTAATTGATACTATTACAAAAAAACATAATATTAAATGTAAACGCGAATAATAATTTAATAACTTTCAAACATGTTTAATAAAATGTTATAAAATGTTACATAAAAAAAACTGTACGTTAGAAGTTTGCAACATGCAGACTGCGAGAGAAGGAATGTTTCTCGAGCGCGTCTACCTGCGCAGCGCATCTGCGACGACGATGCACGGTTTCTCGATTGGTCCGCGGCGAAGAAGGTTGGAGCGGTGCAATTTTCGAGCGGCGTGAACGGGCCTCTCTTCGCATAATACATGCTCGGCACGCACACGCACCATTTTCCCTCCTCTCTCTCTCTCTCTCTCTCTCTCTCTCTCTCTTCCTTCCTCGACCGTTCTATCCCTCGGACGTCCTCTTCTCGCCCTTGCTGTCTCGCTGGGACGCGAGAGGAACGTCGTCGGTGTGACAATCGCGCGTACGAGAACTCGCGGAGTGATGCGCCGGTCGGAGAAGGATGTAACGAGAAGAGAGCATGCGACGAAGACGGAGAGAGAGCGAACCGTTATTTTTATAGCGTTACGGTAGGTTAGAGCCGCGTCCGACCAACCGACGTGCCGTGCCCAACCTAACCCGGGTTAGTTAGTCGGGGGGCTCTATCTATCTCTTCTTCCCTCGAGGCGTCCCACTCTTTCTCACTCACTCCTTCGTATTCCCGGGTGTCTTTCTCTCTCTCTCTCTTTCTCCTCTCAAAGCACACAGTGCACGTTCCTCTCCCTTCCGCTTGCTAGGCTCCGCGCGCATTTATAATGCACGCAAAATTTCATGCAGAGGCGCTTCGCCTGGCTTCCAATCCTTTGATAACACGCTGTTTGCATGTGTCCGCGCGCACATACACACACACATACATCCGGTAGCTCGTGCGCGACTATATTTAAAAGCGCCCGAGCGTATCCCGCGCTACTGCCCTTCTCGTTCCTCTCACTCTCTCTCTCTATCTCTCCCTCTCTCTGCGCGCCCCGTTCTCTTCTCACCGGCCCTTCGCTTCCACTCTTTAACCCTTTCCCCCTTCTCCTCACGCTTTTCTCTCTCACTCTTTCCTTCTCGCGAGATGGGCAGCGCGCGACAACTTCCGGTGGCCGGACAGCACGCTTCCACGATCGAGATGCGTCTCTCTCTCGTCGAGTGGCTTCTCGAAAAAATATCCCTCTCGTGGCAGGCCTCGACACATGCGCACTTACGTCGATATGTAAACACACACATACAGACACACACGTATGTGAACACGGCGG
>QVOB01014381.1:0-21214 GCA_014839585.1 Pseudomyrmex concolor
TATGGTATTCTTTGGACTTGCGTCCAGCGCCGATTATGCGCGAACACAAAGAGATTTTCGAAAATGATGGATGATATTGTGTTGCAAGCACGAACTCTCTTATCTTTTTTTTCGCGGTATTAGGGTCACTGTATAGTAGTGCGCTGTAGAATGTTTTTTCACGATCGTTTTTTTACATGAATTTTTTTGTGCCACGAAAACGGGATCGCTGCTGCGGCTTTCTGTCTGTCTCTATAGATGGTCGGAGTAATTTGTTAATTCGAAGCGGATGAGCGCGCCCATTCGCAAAGGGGGGAAAATCCGGCGGCATTCGGGACGAAATTGCGTATTTATGCCGCGCATAATCCGGCCATTCTGCAAATGGTGGCGAATCTGTCAATGCCGACGTATTACCGGTTTCATTTTCCTACGTGGATGGAGACACACAAAGGCTTAAAAAATTGTTTCTGTCCGATCTACCCCGCGCGGGTGGCGAACCGGGGGATGATCGCTCAATCTTTCTCTCATACGACTCGCGCAGGAAAGTCCGGCGACGTTTATTCATGACTTTTTTTCTTTAGTTCCGGTCTACTTCAGAAGAAATCCAACAAATATAGTGCGCCAACGATTCATAATGTTTTTATATACTTACATTGCTCTAAATATATTCTGAAAGCTTAGAACTTGAAAAAAATTGAGAATGGATCTATTTTTTTTACTCACTACATAATCTATCACTGATCGCCGTTTTCCGATCGGTGTTTGCGAACAATCGCCAGGGAATCGCGCCTATGTAAGTTAAACGGCCGAGAATACAATTTCCTTTCAATCAGCAGCCGAATCCTTACGAGGCAAAGTTTACGTCGCGCAATAAACCGCTTCGCCCTCCCTTGGTGAGGAAGCGTCGCGAGGAAGCAATGAGGATATAAGAAGAAACGGGAAAAACCGGTGTGTGATAGGCTTGCGAGACGAAGACGATTGCAAGAAATAAAAGTCGCAGGGTGTGACTGATCGTTTATCCTACGGGAGGGACTGGCATGTGTACGCACGAGAGAGTGGGTGGGAAATCGAGGGAGGAGAAGAAATGAAACTGTTACGCGTCGGAGATATTAGGGTGCTGCGAAGTAACCTACCTCCTCTCTCTCTCTCTTTCTCTCTCTTCTCTTCTCTTTCGGCCACGCACACTGCCGCGAGAGGATGAGAAGAAGAAGCGTAGAATTTGTACTGCCGTTGCGATACTCGTTTCGCGATAACGTTCTCGAAGTACTCGGTCGCCGCATTCCCGCCGTTTCATTTCGACTTTTACGTAACGGCGTCTCCGGGTATATCGATGCCAGCCAGCGGAACCGAGAACGAAGAGCGCCGCGTTATTGGGAGGAATTTAATCTTCGCGCCGGCTATACACGCGCGTGTGACTATCGCAATTTTGGCCGGAGATATACCGGTGGAAACAATTTTGCTCTTTAAACTGTTTCTCCGCGTCCTGGGGAAAAGTCGCGGAGACCGATTTAAAGTAACCGATTTAACGCTACTCGGTAGTGTATTATTAGACGTGGATTGTGCGTGAATTTCTTCCTCTTCCGTGAAAATCTTGATTCGCGATGTTTTGAGCTTTTATTATCCGATTCTGATTAAAAAAAAAAAAAAAAAAAACACGATGCTAATCAAAATCTCCGAAATTTAAATATCAAAATTTGAATATAAATACAAATTGAATAATAAATTTTTTGTTGTAGTTTTATTTGCGAGTTCTAATACATTTGGATATATTTTTTCTGTGATTCAGTTAGAGTGAATGCGAATTGTAAACAGAGTTACAATTACATTTGCATCTCACAGAAAGCGCATTGATTATGGATGGCAGAGAGTAATTACATCCTTGTCAAGCAGTCATTATCCGCGACTGAAATGCGCTGACTCTTGTAATCGCTATACGTGACGCTATCCGCAAGTACATTTCACAATCCGGTGGAAGATGATCCGCTGTCGGGACGATGCAATTACCTAATGAGCTAATTGGATTAGCGTTCGCAGCCGTCGTCGTCGTCGCCGGTCGCGTCGATTTTCCAGCGACACGAAAGGCTGCGCATCGCTCCTCGAGGTTTTATCGGATGCGGTCGTGTGCCGCACGTAATTGCACCATCGCAAGAGATAATATGCTAACGAGGTAAGCGTGTTTAATGATATGTGTGAATCCCACTGAACACGCGTTCTCGCGATGTGTGACTAAGTGAGAGAGAGAGAGAGAGAGAAAGAGAGAGAGAGGTAGAGACAAGATTATCAGTGCGCGATTATCACCTCTTGTTGTTTCCCTAAAATTATCGTTCCAAATTGTCTGGCTCGAAATAAACGCACTTAAACACACATACGCGTAACATTGATTTTGATAACTGTGATATACAAATGTTCCTTTCGTTTCTCTTATATTTTAATAATCACACAATTGCGTGCCTTTGTTCTTAATAATTACGCGAAGGTTTGCGCTGCATAATCGCGAAGAAGTATTTTAAATCTGAAGAACATTCGTGGCCGCGGGAGCTCGCGGAATCGCGTCGCTCTGTAAGCGAAAAGGGTCTATAATAAAAGTGTCCGTGTGATAATTAGCTCGGGAACCTGGTGGCCCTTTTAATTGTTATCGTTAAAACCGGAGAAGCGCGCAGTCTGCAGAGCGAAAAAAAAGCGCGGAGTTGAAATAACAGCGAGATAAAAGAAGGACTGTCGTTGCTTAAGGTACGTCCGTTTATGATTAAGCTCGTATTTTATAGTGGCTATTTAAAAACTCGGTTTTATTACTCGGTTTCCGTCCGCGTCGCAGTCTTTTGTATCATTATCTCTTGCGCAGTCGCGGAAAATTGAGTTTTCTAATTACACGTATTGTCGTATCTCAGCGCGATTAAGGCGAAGGAAAATAAGTAGATACGCGGTAGGTACGAAGCTCGTTCGCCTCGAAGATAAAAGAAAAATTGTAAAACAGAAATTACATCATCGAGACTATACATTTCGCGACATTTATTTTATATTGATATCTCTTTGCATTATCAATATTTCGCGCGTATCGAGGTATGAAAATCGATCGACGAGGAAGAGGACACTAACGGCCACCAACGCGACGGCGTTCGAGTTGGGGGGAGTCTCGCTCGACATATAATAAGGAAACGATCTCTCGAAGCGTGACCCTCAGTTGACGCTGAGGCGCACGACGACGCCAGCTTCGTCAACGATCGTCACGCCGGTTTTACATACGCTTGAACTCGACAATGCCCGGGTTAAACGATATTACGTACGTATTCACGTCGCGCGCGCGCGCGTGGGGCCACGAGCTACGCGAACCCGGCGGGGTTAAAGCGAAGATAAATCAGCGTAACGTTATTACGCCTCATAGAAATCGTAGCCACTTCTGAATCCATTAGGGCCGCTGTTATTTCGTAGCGGAATCCTTCGGGGCCAGGTGTAAAGACCTCTCTCGGATATATACACCGGTGAGGGAGGCGCGGTGATGCGCGGTGGTCACGGGAAGGGCCGGGAGGAGATCGAGAGGGCGGTTGACTGATCGTGGACGATTCGTCAAAAGATTCTCATGGACCCCGTGTACATATGCCGCAGTATATATGCGCGCATAACGCGCGGCTTTGAGGCGTCGTCTTCCTTCCTTATGCGGCCCATTATCAGAGACGTTCCACAGTTACGTGCGCGCAAGTCCTTTGTCGTTAAAGGTGAGTCAACCTGTGCACGAAATCGGGTCGTCGTATACGCGCGCGACAATAGATTGATTTAGTGCACTTGTGTTTGAGTTGGTCCCGGAATGTCTCAGACAGCTCTTAGATGTTCCTCGTACCTACCAAACAACTGTGTGCGATACACAGAAACGTAATCAGATATTTATCTTAGAGTATAAAAATTTTATTTTGCTAATACACAGCAGTTTAGCTTTTTACTTCGCGGCATTGTTTTTATTGATTATTAAACAGATTGAATTAACTTTTTCCATTACGTACTAACAATGCGTAAGATTGCAAGACAAATATATACTGTAGTCGTATTTTACAAAATAAGTTCCATATACTTTGTGATACATAAAACGATCTGGATCCACAAAGCAAAAATGCGTATGTATGCGTGCGCTTACGAAGGAGGCCGCGATGTCGGGCGTCAGTTCTCGTCCATTATATGACGCCACGACGAGAACTCGACGCGCCTTCCACCCACGGCCTCTTTTTGAGACGGAGAAGCCCCGGGAGATTATCGCGCGATCGGATGCGCGGTCACGCGCGCACGTGTACGACGCGCTTCTCGCGTGACTCCACCTGCAAATCCGGGCCGCGCACGGATTTGAAACGCGTCCGTACGTATCGTCGGTGGCTGAATAGCGGGGATCGATTAGCGTAACATGCGGAGGATTTTACACGGAACGAACACACGAAGCCGGAGGTTTGGTTGCGTTTTATTTTGGTTATTTTGTAAGAAAAATACAACGATACAAACGTAAAAACGAGATAGATATTAATTTTTTTTTTTTAAGACTTCTGTGTAATTCAACGTAGTTGAAGCACGATAATAAAGAAAAATGTTTGCTGATGAATAATTATCTTACTTCAAGGAGACTAATGGACGGAAATGAATGTCAATTTTAATTTTTCATTCCGGACGTTCTAAAGTCTTTGATTTATAAAGCGAGGATGGATAATACGCGCCCCGTTTTGGTCATACACGCGTGTCCTCCTATCCGTGCGCGTCGCATCGCGGAGGAATGGATGCTTTAATTATTGAGAGAAAAATGGATGCTAGGAGCTGACCATTATTTTTTTCCTCGAAAACGCGAGAGCGCGCGCTATGAGAAATAGATTGTGATTTTTCAGGATCATACCCGTGGAACCCGGCCCGACGATTCTCGTTATTCTTTTTGCTTCTGTCCGAGGCTTTATGTTGGATGCATCTGCCCATTTTTTCAGACTGCCATTTTCCCCGTCGCTTTTTTCCGCCCCGAGAGTCGCTATTTTTTTTCGGTTGAATCGACACCTGAAAATTCCCGCCGACACCTCGTCGCGGAATTATTAATTACCGCGTCGCTGCGCGCAGCGTGTCCCGATCCTGCGCCTCTCTCTCATTCTCTTTCTCTTGGTTTTTTTTTTTTTTTTTTTTTTTTTTCGTACGGTAGTTGCAATCGTCGCATTCCGCGCGCTCGATTGCTCGGCACGAACGAACGAAACGCGGCCGTTTGCATGGTGTCGCCCGGCGTCGCGTCGCGTCGCATCGCGTCGGTGGAACGGGGGAGGGTTACAGGATTACATCGACGTGGAAAACGCCGCACACGCTGGGAAGACCATCCTGCGCGACAGTATGAAATTACTTTTGTCAGACAGAGATTCCCGTGCTACTATTCGGGATGGGAGGGAGAAAGGGGATCGGATTGAGTTTAACTCGGAAAGCTACGCCGGATAAATCGGAGCGATGTTTCTGGCGTGAATTCAATCGCGTAACTGAAAAAAAATCCGGAGAACACTTTGTCCTCAGATAACCTCAGCTAGTCGAGGCTTGAACACAACGCAATAACAAGAGTTCGAACACTGATTCGATATTCATGGTTTGCAATGATTTCTTGCCTTTTGTTGCTAAAAAACTCCGAAGTACATTTTTCAGATATTAAATCAGAAGATTGTGAATTAATCAATAACTAAAATAAAAATAGAAAAAAAATTATATAATATTTAAGTTCTAACAATAACACATGTGTGATACGTTTTTAAATTTGCGAAAATAAAAAATTAGAAGATTGCAACACGCATATCTGGTGTTTTCTGAAACACAATTGTCTAATTCCACGTGGGCCAACATTATTCCTGTGCCGAGGTTTTTTTAATCCGTTCGAGGGCCACTGGCGGAACATGCTCGTTTAACCAAGCCGAAGACTTGCGAGGGTTGAGGCGGATTAAGGGGCCGCTGAAGTGGTGCAACCTACGATCAGATTTCACGAGTGAGTTCACTGCGGCTCTAACTGACAGCTGGCAAAAAGTCTGTGCAGGTTGGTCTGCAGCAGTTAATCCGCGTTTTGATTCTAAGCAGGAGCAGCACTCCTTCGGATTAAGATCGACGATGCTATTTGTGTCGGATATATTTCGGCTCGAGACGATTAAAATGCACGAAGCGCTCTCGACTCTTTAACGAAGATGACGCTTCACCGCGTTTGCATGCATTTCACTTGCAAATCACAGCTCTTTACACAACATAAAAACAAAACACAGTGTCACAAGTGCTATTAATTTTTTTTTTACTTAAATATTGTTTATTACGTTTTCTAAATTCTCAACAATTTTATAAGCAGAGGTCAATGTTTCGCTTAAAGCAGCGCGTGCGTAAAACTGCGTCGCAGACCTTCTTTTTTTCCGGTTTGTGAGCATTTTCTTTCGCGACTGAATAAGGGGAGTAGTCGACCTCGTTAAGGGCAGGACAAACAATTGTTTTCGACGCTCGCTCGGCAAGCGACACGACTGGACACGGACGGATCGTACATCACTCGATGACAAAAGTCGCGTGTTTTTGCGCGAGCAGGCCGGATCCGCGTGAGGGATGATCTCGATGGTTCAGAACGAGCTATTGAAAAATGAACGGTTCATCGGTGCACTCAGCCGATCGGCTCAAAACACGCTCGTACCGCTTGCTTTGTCAACCCCGAGCGTTTCTCATTTTTCCCCGCAGCGCCGACAGCAGCGAAATATATTTCCCGTTAAAAGCGAGGAGAAAAACGGAAACACGCCGACGTATCGCGGCACCGACGAGACACGGGAATAATTCCGATAATGAATACGGTATTAAGTAACGTAACACATAAAGGAAATTTGCCTTGGCGCGGCGGCGTAAAATCCCTCGGTCCGGCGAATGGAGTAGAAAAATCAGAGACAAAGCAGCGTGGCAAGGTAGCGTGATTAGCGAAGAGAAGAGCGACGAGAGAGGGAATAAAAAGCGCGCTGTACTGCTTTTCGTATTATGCACACTCGCGCGTATATACGTATGTACGCACACGCACGCGCGACGACTGGCCGCACACACTCGGTGTGAAGCATAAACCGAAGCATAAACCCGAGCGGAGCGAGCGGTAAAGCATAAAACGCGAAGTGCAACGCAATGCCCGGTGACAGATGCCGTTTATTAACACTGAGCGTGCATCGCGAACGAGAGCCGCGTGTACGCGCACGGCCGTGCCCTTGGCGATGCACGCGTGCACGGATACGCCGGACTCCTCTTGACACGGCTCGCGAATATTCCTGATCGTTTCGCCGCCGCTTTTTTCTTCCTCGCTACGGCATCGGTCGTTTTATTATTCATCCTGTACGCGCCGTGTCGACAGCGCCGACAGCGTATAGTAAGTACCCGTCGACTTTCCTTCTCGAACATTACGCGCATTAGCTTAATTTATTTTCGCAGCCTCTCGCGCGACCGGCACCTGCGCGTCGTATTATATTCCGGATTTCTGATTACTTTGCAGTTTTTTTATGCAATGGAAAATTTTAAATTGAAACAACTTTATAGATATTTATATTAAAAATATTAAAAAAGAGCATATATAGCGAGTAGAATAAATTTTACTTTATCACACGAAAGTAACGACAAGTTTCGTTGCGAATTTTTTGTTTTATCGGCATCTTTCTGTTTATTCGAAAAATTATTGCAGCGCGCGGACTTTCATTTTCTATTTAATTCCCAGCAAAAGTTTCTTCGCAAAACAAGGTTTGATACTTCCCGAGAAATAAAATATGTAGACACACGCAGTTGGCGCGCAGCACAAACTCGGTTGAGAAATTAATTATAACTGCCTAATAAAGCCACGTCTTTCGCCTGTCTACTAATAGCGTTCTCTAGCGTTCTCGTTTTTTTTTTCGTACGCCCGTCTTTTAGGAAATGAGCTAATTTGATGTCCAAGTTGGGACAGAGATTACGTCCGTTCTCTTAACTTTTTCCCGCTTAATGTAACAGGCCCGTCAATTATCACTAATGTTATCTATTCTATTATGTACAAAAAGTTTCTCCAAATTTACTTTGTAATCAGGAAATTCTCACAAAAGCGTTCTATATTCTGTGTTAATCAATTCCATCGATTTTGATGCGCAGTTCATAGCATTGTTGCATAAACGAGATAACCGCGTAATGTTTCGATAGAAGAGGTTTGTCATATCCGAGTTGACATTTGATTTTCTAAGTGCGAAATCATCGGTAGTTAGAATTGCCGGCGAAGAGAGGTTTCCAACAAAGTTGGGGTCGACGGAGCCACCCCTCGTCTCCGCGACACGAGAATTAAATGCATTTTACACTCTGTTTCTCCAAGCGAAGCGTATTCGACCCTCTAATGTCCGGTGACTCGGCAAAGTGCTAAGATGACCGAGGCATCAATCTTCACGCTTTCTCACTTTTTGCCGAAAGCCGGAGTAGGGCAAAGTCGTTCCCGTCTTCGGTCATCCTCGGCCGCGCACGGAGAAGCGTTCACCGCGAGAAAAATGAACGAAAAAAAAACAAAACAAAACAAAAAAAAAACATTTGGTAGCTGATGCTTAGCGAGAGATTTCGTTGTTCCGTGGTTTCGATCCTCCACGAATTTCCGGTCCCAGGACGTTGAAAAATCACGCCTGTATCTCACCACCCCTCGTATCCGCTTCCTCGAGCGTGACGCGTCCAGAGAAAGAGTGTTACTTTGTGAACGCGCGCGTATCTTGTAGACGCAGAAACGTTGTGTTGTGATTCGTGATAAATAACTTCGTCTGCCGACGCAACACATTTGCAAAACACATTTGGACGCGTTCGGCTCGCAACCTCGAAATTTTTCGCGGAAATTTTCCGCATCACTTGTTTTGGCATTTTCGTAAATGGCTCTTCTCTCCCTTCCCCCGTAAACGAAAATCTTGCAATTTTACATTTGCTATTTATTTCTATTATCGCTTTTTATCTATTCCAATATTGCGCGGGTTTTGATATTTCTGTGTAGTTTAGTGGAGCTTTAAAAGTTCATGGTAGAAATTGCGGCGACGACGCTGTCGCGCCGTGAAATTCCAATGCGAGAAGCCGTTCTCCCCGGATTTCCATGGAGCATAACCGTCGTGAGAGACAGACTCGCGCTTTATTTTCGAAAACGCGGACCGCCGTGCTCGCCACGTCGTCGCGCAGTCTCTTATTCCGAGTTTTCTCGCGCGACGTCGCGCATAAAATAAGTATTATGCAGAATACGGGAGGTTATTCTCGCGGCGACAGCGGCTGTCCCACGTCTCGCCGCCTTCTCTCGTGCTCTCTCGTAGATGCTACGCGAGACAACCCGGGGGCTCCGAAAACTAATAAGAACTTGTGAAATACGCGAGCCTTCCGGGCAATAGCCTCCGAGCAATCGCCGGCTTCTCGCCCGAGGAGAATCGCGCTTCCTCTCGAGAACGAGACGAGGATCTCTGCCCTTTTCTGAGCGTTGCACCACACAAGAGCGTTGCATAAGAAAGCAGGCGAGGGATGAAAGGCGAGAAGAAGACGAGCGACACACACGTTCATTGACTCGGTCGCCTTGGTAAGGTCGCCGGGGGCGTCAATAGGGGGAGGAGAAGATGGTCACTTTTGCGGTCGCCGTAAAAAGTCGCACCACCGACCGCGAGCCGAGGCAATAAGTTTCGTTGGTTTATCGCCGACGCTTCCATGAAGGGGCCCGGGCAATGTCGAATCGTTTCGTCCGGTGACCGCATGTCGTACGAGCGCAAAGCTGAGTTGCGCGCCGATGTGCAACCACGTGCATAGGTCGGTGCACAACCCGATGCGGAATCTCCACACGGAGAAGATTGCGAGCTCTGTGCGTGCTTTGATATGCGCGACACCGCCGCGTATATCACCGTAAACGTTACGCGCTATTCGCACCCGCGACGCACACACGGATGGGAGTGTGTTTTTCGAAGCGCGTGTTTCTCCTCCCGACCGACTGGGAGAAAAAAAGACGACGCGGTTTGGATACGGTGCGCCGCAAATCGCACTACTTCGGGATACACCCTGACATTTTTATGGCCTTCGCCGTGCTCACGAGTGAGAAGTGTGAGCTCTTCTCGTGCCCCGCGTGCCTACATTGTGCGCGCCGATAGCAAGTTGTAAATCGAGAGAGTCCGTAGTCTTTTTTCATTTTTGCGTCGCGAGGGCGTCACGAAGATTTAGTCGAATGTGAGAAAGAATTTGTTGATTGGGACAGAGAGTGGATATTTGCATCGTGCGGTTTTCAATATTTTCAATTGCGATGTTTATTGAATATACGCAATAGGTAATCAAATATTAATTTAACGACGAGTGAAAGAAAATAGAGAAAGAACAACATAATGTTTTTATTTTTAATCGTTAAAACATTATCAAATATAGAATTTTAAATGGATGTGTGTTGTTATACATGCACAGTGAATCTCATCAAAACTTCAGCATTGACGCGCAAAATCGATTTCGAACTCAAGTGACCCGGCCAGATAAATACTAATCAATTTCCGTTCGTTGCACCAAGTGCATTGTCTCACTGTGTTTCTCGATCATTCAGCGGCAAATTAAAACGGTGATGGTTCATTTTGTGTTTTTTAATTAACAATTGGGAAAAGTAGTATACAAACTACGGACAAAGAATTTTTTTTATTAAAAAAAGTTTGCCGATAATATAGGTATTCATAAAAATAAACACACTGTCAATCAACTGTAGTAAAATTTTAATTTTAACTGTGTTTAACTCTCTTGAAACTCGTGTTCAGACTGTTGTTGGTTTCATCAATTAATTCTAACAAATTTTCTACATAGAAACGTGAAAAATAAAAGATTTTTTTTCCTCTTCGCAATATAATAGAAGAAAGGGGTTAGTCATAGTAAAAATACAATATGTAGACGGTTGCATTAGTGTCCCATAACCGAGAAGACGAGTGGATAAGTCTGGCCAGGTCATGGAGTAAATATTTTGCTCGCTTTACTGCCTCCATTCGAGACACCGACGGTCATTCGCGGAAAGAGCAGCAATATGTAGCAGTTTCTCTCGAGAAAAGAGGAATGACGCGTACTAACACTTTTTCATCTGTATGTGTGTGGCTGCACTCGAGGTTAAAGAACTCTTGCACATTATTTATTTTGTCGCTGACTCGAAGCTACAACTTCGTAAGTTATAGATGAAAAAATAATCAAGTAATTTCTTATCTCTTCTATGTTTCTCCGTTTATTTATTTAAACTTTTTTGTTAGACAACATAACTTAAAAGAATCTGGCCAATTGATCAAAATACAATAAGAATTTGTTGTAAAATTCTTTTATCATGATATTAAAATGTTATTTAAGTTACATTTCATAGAATATGCAAATTACAGGCATTTCACGTAGATAATTCGAGCGTCTGCTGCGAAGACGTGTGCCAATTACGAAAAAAACTCGCAATCTGCGTCGCTAATTATACGCTTATTTACGCTGCGCTCGCACGGTGGCGACGTCGGCGTCACGGTACGTTTTCGCGCGAGAAGAAAAGGATTTGTCGAATAATTAATCGTCGTACGCCGCGGTTTGAATGAGCGAAGAAAGAGGATGGAGTAGAGGAAGAGAAACGATCGTGCGTGCGTGCGTGCATGCGTGCGCGGCGATCCAGTCGGATGTTACCTACGGTAGCCGGTAAAGCCGGTAGTCCTGACAGTCTGGATGAGGAGAGGCCCGCCCGACCGCAAATTAATCCTCAAGAAAAATTCCGGCTGCGGCAATATTCCCTTTCGGCGCCGCGTCGGTGGCAAGGATGCGAGTCCTGCCGCGAGGGCTGCGAGGGGACGAGGCCTCACACGGAGACGAGAGAACGCCGACGACGAGGAGAGGTGCGCGAAGCTTAATCGAAGTCTCGACCTTTAAGGTGGCGTACACGGTCCCGCGCGCTCGCGCGACATTATTTATTTACGCCACATTCAATTACGGCCGCGAGACCGCAAAACTAATTGCGCGCCGCGGCTATTGCCGCGCGACCGGGATTCGCGACGCTATTTGCATGCAAATTCTTTCCAGACGCGATTCCGCACGCGGAAGGAATCCGCACCGTGACGAATCGGGGACGACGGCGCGCGTGGGTAGGAGTATTTGTGTCCCCCGGTCCCCCGGTTACTTACACACGCAACGCGCGAGTCGAGTGGGTCCTTCTCACCTTCGACCCGCGTTTCGATCCCCGTTTCCCGTCGTCGCCCGCCATGTCACTCTTTATTGCCGTCGACTTGGCGGTACGTCGCATTTGCGCCTTCTTGAATTATTAACTCTTAATCCTTTACTGCATATTGCAACCGTGGAATTCAATCTTGTCGCGAACGCATTGTTGTCGCGCGGCAACGGATTGAACACTTCGTCGGTCGGTTAATAGCCGCGCGCGACTTCTTAACTCTCTTACGACAGGCGCTGCGAAATCGACGTGTATGATCGTTCTTGTCGGCGCAAACACTCGCCGTTGTTTTTAATGCGTGCGTGAGTCAAACAAACACGGGGAGCCGAGCGCTATTAGGCGGATACATATAGCGATCGGCAAACAGCCGTATCGGCTTTAAAACGTGTTTACGCCGTGTACACTTTACCTAGAAGTAATGAAATATCGCCGAGTTTTTGGTTCTTATTTTCTGCCGCGATAATAACATCTATCTTCGCTTCGCGTGTGTGACGTTTTTGTTTTCCAAATACATTTGCACTTTCGAGAGTAACAGCGCGTATGAAGCATTCGTGTTGTCGACAACTCTTCGAAAACTACTGCATGTCTTTTGAGTAATTAGAAATTGATTTTTCTTATCGACATGAAATTTAATTAATTATATAATTGTAATTACGTGTGTGAGGTGAAATTAGATTTCTACTGTATAGAAATAAAACGAAATTTTGTAATTAAAAAACCTCCGCTATTATATAACGTGGGATTCTTGATAATTGAAAATTCGTCCGTATTTCTTATTTCGTCGAACATCTTATCATTTCACATAGCAGCGTAACGCGCTAAAAGCGACGTAGATGTTGTGTCACACACGTGTGTAACATGATTTCCATCTACAAAAGACACGCCACCGGCAGTTTGCGAGCCCCTTAGTCGAATATAAAACCGATACTACAAGAAAGATTCGCCGAAGTACCCATCACCCGAGGCGCAAGATGCCGCTGACAATAATCTCGTTGTAAACATTTCGTAACAACATAATTGCTTGTTCGAAGTCAGACGTGCGCCGACTTGTCTCCTTCCCGCAACCTCTGTATTCCTAGTCCTTTCGTGGAGAGAGAGAAACGCCGGGGGTCCTTTTAAATTGGCGACTTTTTCGGTCAACAATCGACCCTTCCGGAAGGTCGATAGCGACCGCCGTGCTACACTCCCCCTCTCTCGCTCCGCTTCGTCCTGTCTCGCGCGATTCTCGGCCCGTGAACAACCCCATAGACACCCTACGGCTACGCTATAATGGTCATGGGCTGCAAGGGCTGAAAGGAAGCCGCTCTTGAACGCATCCATATATATCTATAGACGACGAACGCTCTATCGGGGGATGTGTATGTGCGCGTCTGCGAATAGAATTTTGCTTCCACTCGGATCTTCAAAGGAACTGGCAGATCCGGGTGGTTTAAGGTGAGATTTCGCGTTTCCTGGACTCTTTTTCTCGACGCTCCCCATTTTTGTGGCAACGAGACGACTCTCAAAGGAAGAGAGTCTTGTCTGCGACAAACGTATACGCGGCTGACTTCGGAATTCGTTGCAGATAGAGAAAAAGAGAGAGAGAGAGAGAGAGAGAGAGAGGAGACGGAACGGGACAATGTTCTGATCTTTCAAACGGAGAAACGTTACTTCATCCTGTCCGCCTGTAATTACGCGCCGGCGAAAAAGATACGCTCGGGTTTTTACGCGTTGTTTGCGTCGAGCACACAAGAGGGTAACGCTCGCGTATCGGAGCGTTCGCGGTATTTTATTCATGCGCAGATGGCGCAATATAAACCACCACAGAGAATCGGTGCATAATACAGGTAATTGTTGACTTTGTGATTAATGTAATGCAATGATACTTCAATATTGGCGGCCGAGAGCTAGTTGCTGAAAAAGCATTTCGTGGTTAACAGGATGGCGTTTGTATGTTTAACGTGAATTGATTTTCCCTCCCTTTCTCTCTTTCTCTGCATTAGCTGTACTGCAATTCGTGACGTAGCAGTTGTTGCGTGTAATTGCGAGAATTTTATCATTTGCGTACATAATATGTATGACCCGCACGTACACTGTCGATTTTTGACAGATGGAAGATGGCTCAGACAGCAGCACGTGTTAGCAGCACGTGCGTGTCTGAGGGTGCGAAAAGTAAATTTCGATTAACTGCACTGTCACGCGTGCACATCGTGATACTCCTCCTGTCGGACCACATGGGATGACTATCATTATAGTTATATTCACTATTTCGATACGTGCGGTGACTCATTAATTTCTATTTACTTTGCACTTCTCGATGCTCGACAAGTATTGTGTATCAAAAGTGCCGTTTGTTTTTTTTTGTTTTTTTTCACTTGACAAAAATGAACACACAACAGAAAAATTCAGACATATTATTTCTATACATACAGGAGTGTCTGAAAAATTTTGACACAAAATGTGAGGAGATTAAGTCAATTTGAACAAAACACTCATCAATTTGTAAAAGTCACCCATTATTTTGTAAAATTCGCAATATTTATTGAGTTATTAATTAATGACTGTAAGCCAATGTAAGAATATTGGGAGCGATGGTCCGAATACTCTGTAGCGTATATTTTCAGCTGTAGAAAAAAAAAAATGCCTTACCTCATGCAATCTTCTAACAACGGGAGGCCGAACGAGCGGCGTGTGACGGATTCTTGCGATCAGCTGATTTTTACAACTGAAAATCATACACGCCTGCATAGTCCGGACCATCGCGCTCACATTCATTAATTAACGACTCAATAAACATTGCTAATTTTGCAAAATAATAAATGACTTTTATGTTCAGATTGATCCAATCTATCTTCATATTTAGGTTGTGTCAAAATTAAGCGAACATGTTATATAAAAAAATCTATATTTTTATATAAAGTGCATCGCACAAGTAAAATATTTATGAGCATCGAATGTATAATTTGTGTGGGAAGATCGCATATATATATATATATATATATATATATATCATTGGTTTTCCCTATCAGGATAAAAATAGATGTATATCGTTCTCTATTAATCTCCATGTTCGCGTAACGGAGTTTTTGCAGGGAAGACAACAAGACAATTCATTTGTCCATTGAATATTTCACCGGAAAAGAATCATTGCCATTCCTCAACAGTCATCCCGCTCGGCGTCTAAGGAGGAGAATCCCTCTCTCGATCGTTCTTCTCCTTGACATCTTGCCATAGTTCACCGAACGGATGTGAACGTCTTATCGTCATGCTGATAAGCTAGAGGTTATATAGTCAATATAAAGACTGGCTTTCTCTTCTCGTTTATTTTTCTTTTTTTCCGTCTTGGTCGACTCTCGAAGGAGCCGCGCAATCGCGAGGCACGTACGGCGAAACGTCAGAATTTCATAATTTAAATCTCCCCGGAGGGAAGCGAGACCATTCTGATATAGCCACTCTTTTCTCCTCCTTCCCCCTCTCTCCCTCTTCCCGTCCTTTTTTCTACATCTCTCCCCCGCGTATTACTTTTAAACTTCCGACGATATATCACGCGAGAAACGGGCAACGGTCAGTTTCTGCATGGATATCGCGCGCGCACGGACAGCAGGCTCCCTATAAAATACGTCCGAGCCATTAATCCCGAATAGAAGGAAAATATTCAGGCTGGCGCTGAACGACCGCGTCGCGTAGTCTTAATATGAATACAAAAGCAATAATAATTCCGCGTCTATTATTTATCGTCGTCGCCCGTCGCCGTCGTCCTGCGTCCTGCAACGAGCGCATTGCATTTACACAGACGCGCAGAAACATTTCGAGCGCGAATGCGACGCGACGCCGCTGCGGCCACGATGCGTTGCGCGTCAAAGGGCCGTTTGAACGCACTGCCGATGACGTTATCGGGAATTGTAAAAGGGATTAACACCTTGCTCGTGCAACCGTCAATCGTTCTCTTTTGTTTCTCGCTGTTTCGCGGCCCGGACCAACACCCGATTCAACGAACGAAAAACAAACGCCCGTTCAATCGGCCACCGATGTTTATCCATTTTCCTCAGTCTTCCGATGAATTTTGTACGCGCTTTACCGCCCGCCCGTTACATCAAAGCTGCGCGAAATTGCGCGACCGACTACGCTGCTGGCAATACACACGCGGTTTTGTTTCCTTGCTTGTAATTCGCGGAAATGTTTTTTTTTTTTGTTTTGTTTGTTTTTTGTCCCGAGTTATTTATTTTTCCAAGCGCGGTAGAATAAATCCAAAAATATGAAATTCAAAAGAAAATGAAATTTATTCGAATGTACGATCGAGGAGTGGCATTCTGCTCAACAGCCCGTGCTTTAATGTCTTTGCGTAATTCGTCGAGTAAAGGATCTGTCAGCGCATTTTTGCGTCGATTATACGCGCAACCCTCTAAGACGTTAACATCGATCCATCCGGCAAACGACGTCGTTCCCGACGGAGTATCGGCATTATCGCGTCAGATCGAGGTCATAACCATCCCGGGGTATTGTCGCTTACCGATTTTTGTCAGCACAGTCCATTCCGGACTGGCCGCGACTATTGACATCATTTTCTTGATGTAATTACTGAAAAGGCTGCGGCGGTGATTTCGCCATCGTTCCTCTTTCGCCCTCGTCGCCATAAGCACGAGGCTCTGTACCACGATGTCGCCATATCCGCACGAAGGGCGCTGAAGATAACTAATCCCTGTTACCGTCGGCGTTACGTTTTACGTTGATTGCGTCAACCCTTTCCCCTCGCTCGAAGTGTCGTTGGACAGGTCGTCACACTTATCTCCCGCAGCGAGAGCGGGGAACCGGCATTTTGGCGCTTTTAGCATTCGCGCGCTTCCCGCACAGCACAGTCGGGGATTGTCGGGATGCCGTGCTTGTTAACAACATTGTTAATTTCGGCTCTGGAAGCGCCGCTTTAACGCCCGAGCCCTGATTAGACGTCTCGCTCTCGCGGCTTGATTAGAATTGGCAAATCTGCCCGAGCGTCGCTTTGCCTGATGAGGCGACAATGGTCGCCGTTAGTTGGTAGCGATTGTAATATGTAATTGCGTGATTCGGACCTGCCTCCGCGCGCGTATGTATGTAGATCGCGCGGCTGCAATAAAGTCGCGGTTGTCGATCGTAGATAAAGGCCGCCGGTCGCAGACTGTAAATCGCCAAATGTCGCCGCGCGTAAAGCCGATAGCAGCTTAACGAGAAACGGTCCATAAATTATCGAGTTATAGTTGATTTGTATCTCACTCCGCGCTTTATCGATTTTCGCGGAGCTGTAATTACGTATTATATATATCGTGATAGTTTCTACAACAACAGAGATGTAAAAGTTAAAACGTAATGTTGTCGCAGAATAATTTGTACATAATACGTAATTTTTTTTTAAGATACATATCTCTTAACAGATATATCGTTCAAGTACCACTCGACTTGCATACCGAATGACTTCGGAAATTAACGCTATTTAATGTTCTCCCTTCGTTTCTCTCTTTTCCCGGTAAGCGCCACGCAATGCGCCGTCGCTTAATCATCGATCAGGAAACGGGGAGCTTTGTTCCCCGTAGTTGCCCCGGGCCGCCAGGTATCCTCGACATTGCGTGTACGCAGATCGACACACGCCTGCCCGAAGGGCGAGCCTGTTCCTGTCACCAATGTCCAGGCTAATTACCGATTTCCATGCTCGAGTAAATTAATAAACTCTGTAGTCGGCTGTCGTCGACACGGCAGATCGAACGCGGATCGTTCATGCGCGACTTGGAAAAATAGTCTCTCTAAATAACACGGACAATCGCTCACGTGGCGGCACTTGTGTATGTCCAGCGTATTAGCGGCAGGGTAATGATCATGGCAGTATGCAAATTGTCTCATCAACTCCACCATTGCATAATTGCATGATATTATATCAAGTGTACAATTGCTCTACATCATATATATATATATATATATTAATTTAAACATCTCGCGGGATAGATTTTCTAATTGAATTTACATATTCGCGAATTGTTTTTGCATAATACTGGCGATAATACGCGTGATTATTCACATATTACATTAGAAACTCAAATAAACGACAGAATTTTGTTTTGCGTCTGTCTCTTGATAATAAAGACAATTTCTGATTATATTGTCAGTTAGTAAATAGAAGAGTTATGTGTAGAACAAAGTATATCTAGAGTAGCATTTAATCTTCACCTACTCGTCGCGCTCGCGAAATATGTCTGAATCAATCATGTAGACACGACTACTTAGTGGCCCTTCCGCTAACGACGAGCCATTAATTGGACAGCAATTAATCCGGGGAAGGCAAAATCGTATATATCGCGTACGCGCCAACGTAACGTTATAAATGACACATCATTGCGCCCCGAGGACGATCCATTAAGCTTTTTCTTAAGCACCATCATTAGTTCCAACGCTCGCCTTTATCGAGATTCTTCTTTTTTGTCTTTGTATTACCGCACTTCTCCTGTCAAACCGTCCGAAAATCCGCTTCGAAGACAGTGTAATTCTGTCACCAATCTCGGAAATGTATCGTTTATAAATATATTTTCTGTTTTTCATTTGTCGCATAAGCGCGCGTGAAGGAATTAATGTATCCACACCTTCACTGCATCGTTCTCTTCTATTACTACGCCATCTCATTCGCAATTCAGCGCATAAAAAAAGAAACATCTGGCAATAAGCATCTCAGATTTCTCCTAATGAAATGTTCACGAAACGTCGGTACGAAATTCCTCCACAAAAATTTACTGTACAAAAATACAAAACTAAAAATCACGAAACACAAAAATAAAAAATTTATATCATGATCACTCGCTGTTACTTACATTCAAAAAGCAAAAAAGTAATCACTCGGACAACTGTGTTCAGATCACTACTTGACGAACACTCGCGGATCGAGACTGAACTTTGACAAAAGATCGAACGAAAGAAAAACACTAAAAGACAATCTGCAGACATTCGTACGAGACGAAAGATTTAGGAGTGAGCTGATGTGCGCGTCGACGCGAGTGTAGTCAAGGAACGACTGTGAGATGACGGTTTCATTTTTTAAACACGCGAAGTCGCTTGGTTTTTGTTTCTCCGGAGCGTCGCGACCGGATCAGATAAAGCACGCGCAGCTAAGATTTCCGTGAGAGCAACCGAAACGCGATACAGCGATATAAATCCGCGAAGAAGAAAAGCAAATGAGAGAAACGGCAACTAAAACGCATAATAACCAATAGCTAATAAAGCGCAGGATAATTGCAATTTATTATTATCATTAGTACAAAACTGTTGTGAACATAACACACGTTACTGTATGAAACCATGCTCCACGCATTGATCAGTCAATCCTAGGATTGCGCCTCTAGCTTTAATATGCATATAATTGCACATATTTCTGGTTCGACTTTAATATTTAGTTGTACATTTTCATTAGCTTTTAAATTGTTGTTAAACATGTAAATTAAAATGAACAACTTGAATGAAACAGATAGAAACGTTTTAGCGCATTTTTTAAATATTTTACAATTATTTACATAATAATTTGTAATATTCTTTTGCTTGTTACTTAAAAAATAGGATATTACTTTTCCGGATAAATGTCGAGCATTATATTATTATTGTTGCACATTTCTTTTCTAGACTCATCCTGAATACAATATCATGCAAGATACATATGTGATGCCATAGAACGACACAGAATCCTACATACATATGTAAGCGTAGCTACGTCATATCTTCAGAGCGGCGGAGTGTGTTTTCTCTAAATTTTTCGCCAAGACGTATACTCGCACACGATACTACGCGATACGAGCGTGCCACTTTTCAAAGTGACAATATACATTTCCAAGCGCAACTCCTTCTTCGCTTTCTGCTACGTTCTCCTCATTTCGCAGAAGAATACTGTTTTCCCGTTTTCGCGCGCGCATTTCCCGAGCTAGCTCCTGGAAACGCCGAAATGCGCGCTTTCTACAAGGAGCACGAACGTAGGTATATAGGCAGGAGAGCGCGAGACTTTCGCTAAAGGCGGCGCTTGCGCGACACAATCCTTTCAAATCCTTTTAAGTCCATTCTTCTAATTTTATGCTCGCCGGCGCGGATGCGTCTTTTACGAGTGTCTCGAGGCATTCGCCCCATCAAATCTAGCGAGGGCTCATCTTTTTCGCCGGCACGCACTGTCACGCGGATTTATTTTCCTCCATAAGTGAATTACAGAAAATATGTCGCACCCTACGCCGCCGTCGCGTTTTGCCCCCCCGTTCCCATTCGCCGTCGTCGGATCTTCGCGCGAAGGGACATCGTTAGGAAACAGTTGTTCTCCGCTATTGTCTTCACCGTGTGTAATTGAACGATTAAATTTTATTACGAATTGCGAATTGCGATAACTCGTGCAATAATTCGTGACTTGCGGTGATTGTAATTTTATATATATATTAACTATATTTATATACTGTATTTGTAGAGCAACACATGATTACATATTAAATAATTATAAAAAATTATTTGCATCACTTTGCGCGTAATTACAGAAATTCTATACTAATACAGCAAATGTATCTTTGTAACAAGTTAACGCGAACGAATCACTTACGCGTTTATATTGGTTCGCGGCAAAATTCGGTTTATTCCGTGCGCTGCAACGGGCACGTCACGAAACGACGGTCCGATTTAGTAAGTGAAATTTAGCAAGTAACGCGAATGAAATTTTCATCCGTCCGGATGAAACACACGTCCGCTCATAGCGTTTTAATAGCCGCCGTTGGCTTGTTTTACGTTCCGCTTTTCGCGTGCGCACACGATATGTCACATCGGATTTTCCCGGCGAATGAAATCGTCATTAGTTTGCATCGAGCGTGTGCACTATCCCGCTTTTCTGCTGCGGCACTGCGCTAGGATTAGACCTTCTTCATTGGATTTCCCGAGTTTTTCCAGCGGCCCGGTAAATCCTATCTTCCTAACGATGATTCGATGTACTGCCCGTCTCTGACCTGCCCGGCTGGTCAATCGGGTTACCATAATATTTTCGCGATTATCCTCAAATTTCGTTTGCCGCGAGGATCTTCTCTCCGCGATTATGAAACCTCGCGTATCGTCATTACGAAATAAGATTACGAT
>QVOB01014386.1:0-11119 GCA_014839585.1 Pseudomyrmex concolor
ACAAATCACATTATCGGCGACCGTAAAAGGTATTTGGCTCATCACGATATAAACTAATTACTGGTCGATTAATACTTTGTACATAAAAAAAAAATATATATATATAAAAAGAGTGTGATAAATAATGTGACGTATATAGATAATAATATAAAGTGTTATAATAATCATGTGATGTGTATGAGCGAAAAATTGCTCGAGTAGAAAGCGGAAAAACTGTTCTAGTAGAAAGCGAATTGGGTAATTTCGGGCAAGACTACGAGAACTACTATTTTAATCACTGGTCAAATAGTGCCTAAAGTATGTTCTCCTCTACACTACTGCGGTAGAAAATTCGTAAGAAACAAGAAGAAAGTACAATATCTTTTCAGCATTAGCAGGAGCGCATCAATGAATCATAATATACGTTGCGTTAACTTCGCGCTATATAAGAACTAAAAAACAGGATTATCTAATATCTAAAAAACTCGATAAATTTTTTAAAATCTTCGTTTAGATAATAGATGATCCCCGGATTGCATTGGCGCCAGTTTTCTGGTCGATTTAAATCTCGTGCGCTCACAGAAGAAGCGCGAAGTTAAATCGCTTTATGACAAGACTCCAATTTGTACTATAAGGGCTCGCATTAAACTAAATAAAGTAGAAAAAGATAGATAATCTGTCGAAATAACGCTCTTGCGAGCAAAAAATGATCAATCCGGCAGAATGAAAAGAAAGATAGTTTCTACGTTACGACTTCTATAAGGATCGGCTATGTTCGTCAACTATGTGTTCAATTAAATCTTAAAAAAAAGAGGCGTAGCTTATCTAGAAAAAAGTGTGTTTCTAATAAAAGAGGCTATTATTGTAAATTGAGGCAAAAGGCGAACTATATTGTATATATGTATATATATATACGGTCGAGAATCTCGATCGGCTCGTCGAACTACTTCCCGCACTAAAACAGGGTTCGAGAAACGGGGTGCTCTATGGAGGTGATTTACTTACACACAGCTATATCGTATTGCCTTGTCGACAAAGAGCCGATATTATCTACACGCGCGTACACGTGCGTACGTAGCCACGTGTTACCCACGTGTCGGCAACAACACGATGACTAAAACAGTTCTGACGTATTACAATCGTATATATCACTGCGAGAGGTCCGCACGAGAGGCCTCGTTCTGATAATTAGAGAAGAGATCCTCTTCTCTTTTTTTTTTTTTTTTTTAGAGCTATTTTCTCTTTTTTTGACGTCATCCTAAACTAATTTGAGAAAGAGGAAACGTGCGATTAGAAAAAGGAAATCTCTCTCCGCAAAGAAAGGCCACTAAAAACTAGTTATCTAAAGACTAGTTTATTGAGCCTGATAAGAGATCTATTAGATATTACGTTTCTAACGTGATATATAAGTGCCTAAGTAAGACTAAAGTGTATTGCTTTGTTATCTCGTCGTACGCGGAACAGTCATCGCTTCTAGATATAATTTTATATATAATTAATTACTGTATTACATTTATTTACTGACGTTTCGTTAAATTGTGGATTTTAATGTATATGATATTTGAAAAATAAAATAAAAAATATGTATTCTCATTTTTACTATGTAATAGTTTAATACACGTCGGGTTTTTACGCACTTTAGATTCTCCGTATTAAAACCAAGTACAGCAAAATCAAAGCTTATTTTTGTTTTGTTACTTCCAGAGATCGGAAATGACTGTTTCGCTACGCGTTCAAAAATGTGTAGTAAATTTATAGTGATAAACATAAAAAGCTACTTTACACAAACCAAAGAGAGACTAAAAGTAAACGTATGGGTGTGTAAAGAAATGGTGAGAATAACTGTGTGCTGTGTGTTAAGTGTGAGAGAAACACGTACCAGAGGCACAATAACCTTACCGTGTTGTGTATAAAATACCCAGGTTTTATTCACACACACAAAAAAAAAAACATAAAGATTCATTTAAAAAACACGCACGAGAGAGAAGCAGAAAGCGTATGAAACTGTATTATTGTTTACATAAAAGATTAATGATTTTTGAGAAAAAATTCAAAATTAAATTGCTCTCTTCTGTAACATTCTTTCTGCATCCACAAACATTTTCAAGACTGATGATGAAATGAATGCTGGAATTTTAAGTGAAACACTTTAATTAATGTGTCTGTTATTTCCGCGTTACAAAGTGTCACAATGTGCCCCTGGATAATATGTGTAGTACAGAGATAGTATGAAATATAAAATTCAGTGTGTGTAAAACGTGTTGTTGTACAAAAACAAAACAAAAACAAAATAAGGCGTCTGCTGCAAAAGATCCTTTTTTTTCTGTCACGAAGCAATGAGAGAGAATTATTTTCGGAAAGATCTCAGCGATGAAAGAAGATAACGTATATCGTAAATTGATCGGGGGGGGGGGAAACTTTTGCAGTACGCACTTAACACAAGACGAGTGTTAGAATTCGAACAAAATCGTACAGCCAAAATAAAACAAAACAGTATTAAGAGAAGATAATAATAAGTAAGAGAAAAAGTAAGTACTACCGCCTGGGCTGCAGGACTTTGCCCAGCATTATCGTTATCGATAAGATCGTTATCGTTCTGGAAAACAAAGAAAAAAGACAGGGAGATGATTGAAAGTTGCGTGAATTTTCTTTTTTTTTTTTTTTTTTTTTTTTTTTTTTTTATACATATTTAAATAATAAAATTGATATAGATGAGAGGCACAAGTTAAAATCACACTAGGTTTTTAGTTATTTTTTAAAACTTTTTTTTGTGATTATTCTCTCGTTCTAGTTATTCCGTAAAAAAATAATAATAACAATTGTATCCTAATCACATCTAATATTCTAATTAAAATCCATTCAGACTTTTCAGAAAACTATCTATGACAGATAAATGTTATTATTTTCAGAAACAATCGATCTATCAGTTGTCATTAAGAAATCACAAGTTTGTAATAAAACAGTAAAATTAATCTTCCGAAAAGAGAGAGAATGTCAATATTCAAAGTTTCACAAAATTTACATTAATAAGTAATTTACAAAAAAAAAACATTTTGGTATTAACAGACCGATTGATAGACCGATTGAATAAAACTATATTATTTAAAAACTTTAAACTTTAACGTTCGAATCAGATCGCATCCAACTGTTTTTCTACAAATATATGTAAGATCTAATTTTGAACAACTAAACGCCATTTCTACTTTTTTGTAGTCTCATTAAACATAACTCGGGCTGCAAAAGTATATTCTCTTTTTGTACGTTCTTCAGTCTTTTATTCGTCAAAAAATTTTCTTGTAAATCGATCTCTTATTCTCTATTAGACATCGAGACTACGAGTTTTATATATCTGTAATTTAAGATTCTAAATATAAATCTACACACATTATATAACTCGAGTTGTCTATCTATCTCTATATTTCTATACTCGAGAAAGTTTCGTAACCGCACTAAAACTTGGAAAGCTCGAGACTAACTACACATATGTGGAAAAAAAGTTTCCCGGAAAAAAAAAAATTTCTCTATTCAAGATTTATTTTCATTTTACGCGTAGGATGTTTTCTATCACGAAGAAGCCAAACACCCGTTCGGGAAATTTCATTCCCAATCGCGAGATCAGCCATTTCGATTCACTTCTTTTCTATAGCAAGTGTTACACAAGAGCTGAAATCTCTTTATTTGCAGACATACATACGTATCGATTTCGTCGTCAAATCGATATGTACGCAAGAAGTGTTGATTTGAAGCAAATCGTAATTGAAGGATCTCGAAAAAAAAAAAAACTTATTGAGAGATTATATTAAATTCGGGATCTCTCTGTCGTTGTTCTTATTAAAAATTACAAAAATTTCTGTTCGACAAAGAACAGCTCACCTGTTCAGCAGACTTTAGTTGACCAAACCTCGTCGACCTCCAACTTTCCAGTATCAGAAGGCAGACGTATATCTTACCCACGGTCGTCTTGTTTCTGCCCAACTCTGAAAGAAGACAAGCCATTGCGCGACGATTAGATCTGTTACAAGATGCGCCCGTTCGAGAACAGAAAACGAACCTACCTTCATTCCTAGGTATCAAAAGATCCAACATTTTCTTAGCCTGCAAGGGCCAGATACTTCGAATTGTGTCCCGCAATTCTTCATTGGCTTGATTCATTTCGTCGGCTACGGGAGCAAATTCGAATTGATTAATATTTACTTAATTACATTGAAGTTTTTTGCGTTTATATTTTTTTTTTCTATTAGACAAAGTGTCTCAAGTAATCGAACAAGTGTTTTACTGACCGGACATTTATTACAGAATAATTATAATCAATTTATGTATAAAGTTAGAAACTAATATTTAAAAAGATATTAAAAAATATATATCTTAAAAAATATTGAAAATTGTTTAATTAATATTTACATATCTAAATTAATTATTTCTTTACTAAATGTTCGGCCACTAGATGTTCGACTGGGACATTTATTTTACTTGAACGGACTCACCGCATCGCATTTTTATGCTGAGATTTTCACGAATCAGGGCGAACAGCGTGGTGGTAAAGTTCACCTTGCCGTCATCGTCCACCGGCATGTTCATGCGGATGAGCTTCTTGTACGCGAGACGATTCGGACACTTGTTGCCAAACCCCAACGGCGGATCCATGTTCTTCAGCATGTCGTACATCTCCGTGTAATGAATCTTGCCGGTGGCGTTCGGATCGTATTCGGCCCAGATCCGGACGAACTCGTCGAGATGGTGGGCGCCTAGGATCGAGGAGTCGCGCGTGAGGTAATCGAAGTTGTCCATGATGACGGCGACGAAGAGATTCAACATTAGAAACGAGCAAAAGAAGATGAACGACACGAAGTAGGCGTAGGCGATGTTGGAGCCGCAACCTTCCGGCTCCTGCTTGCCGGCCTTCACGTCGCAGGGTCGGCCCTTTACGCAGGACAGCATGATGTTCGGCCAGGCCTCGCCCGTGGCACACCTAAAGAAAAAAAATCATCTTTTCACAGCGCCAATGACGATCTCACCGCGACAGAACGACAGATTTCACTGCGAACACTTCATCAGCGACCTACGCTGTTTGCTTTGCACGCTCAAGCGGCGATCATGTACCCGAAATCGCATGCAGAACTCTCGCAAGTTAAATAATTACGAGATCATGTCTTACTTGCAATCGCGAAAGAAAGATTTAACCAGCAAAAGTTCCATGCAATATTTCAGCAAGCTACACGGGCGCTTTTGCAGCGTGTGTTGGATTTTCAATTGTTATGCAACAATCTCTCAGTTCTTTACGCGATTACATCTAAATTCGTATAAAATATTTAAATACAGAATAGATTATCGAAGAGAAACTAGATGTACTTTAATTACATTAATGTGTGTTGAAAACATTTTACTTCAATCTCTCTTGATCCATTAATACAATCTCTTAATGAATATATTTGTAATTTGCTTCTGTATGCGTGTGAGGTAAAGACAAGTTTAATTTAGTATTTTAAACTAAATCCTCGCGAAAGCGCGCGGCATGCATAATACAACGCTTGATACTTAAATGCAACATCAAAAGCGACTTGGATTCTACGAATTTCTAATGGCGAACTTCAAATCTACGGAGAGGCTGCTGTGTGTTATCTTGTTCGCTTTGCGGTGTCGTTTAGCCTGATTCTGCTTTTGTGCTAGATTCAGTGCATTTTCGTAATAATATCGCGTGAAAAGCGAAAAGGTTTGCTCATGAACATAAATTCGAAATTAATCAACACGAATCAAGCTATTAGAAGACTCCGCGACGTTCGCTATAATTGAGACGTTTGTGTAAAAATAAAAATGATATGTTGAAGATTATTCGATCTATTTATTTATTGTTCTAATTATATCTGTATTGTGATTCCCATATTGTTCAAAAAAATGAAATCAACTTAGATATAATAAAAAAAAATTATTAAATCAATTTGCAGAATCGTTCACAAAAGTAAATCGATGCAAAACAAGAATAATCAATTTCTGCAAGATTTGCAATATCTAAATAACATATTAATTAAATAATAAATTAACTTTACAAGACACAAACGGCACTCAATTAATTAGTTCCTCGTCACTTTAGACGTCTCTTTTTAAAAGAGCAGCCTGCCTTCTAATCGCCGTAAAGAACTCCGAAAGATCTCGATCTTTTGCATTGTAATTTAGCAAATTGTATAACAAAATTCGTGAGATATAAAAAATAGCTTGCCGCAGGTGAGCAGCGTGAACAACGTTCGCGCGTTCGTTCGTTCCGCAAATATATATTGCGCCGAAGTAGTCGCGTGCGGTCAAGTAGCTGTAAGACAGTTAGCTATATAGACTTTTTGTTCTGTATACGTGTCGTTACTTACCGAAAAAGCAGCATCAGACCTTGTATGAAGCTTTGGAAATTGTTGTGCTTGGTAATAGAAGTCTCGCCATCTAGCGCGATGTTACCGAATACCTGAGACCCACAGAAAGAAGAGAGCCGCAGCCAAAGGGCACGAGCGGCATTACAAATTTGCGTCATCAAAAAGAAGCGTGTTTTCTTTTTTTTTTTTTTTTAAGAAAAATAATACGAAAATATCAAAGAAAAAAAAATTATAAAGAACAATTTCTCTTTCCTTCTTTCTGTATAACCGCAATTTTCGATCTCTGTATACCGATTACACACACAGTCTTGTGTATTATATGTAACGACTATCAGAGTACATATGTATGTATGTTCAATATTACTGTTTCTAACTACAATCTCTCATACTTTTTTTTTTCAACAAAAGAATGTACACGGTGTACTCGAGAGAATCGAGTCGCAAAAAACGCTTGTCTACTCGAAAAACAAACTACATATCGCAAAAAAAAAAAACAAATTTTCGCGTCCTCTGAACCAATATCTACTTAGATCTAAGATTTCTACGCTTTGTAAAACGATATAATAACGACATATTAATTCTCAATTTATGATACGACATATTCTACGAAAAAGTTCAACAAATAAACATAACATATTTGCAACTAGAGAATCAATCACGTTCGATATAAACGTTCTCGAATAAAAACGTATTGTCTCAAGCATCATCACCTCAACCATAATCTCAAGACTCTAACGCAGGCAGTCATCTATGTGGAATAAACTTCTCTAATGAGGATGTTACTAACTGGGGGAAGGGAAGGGAAGGTGAGTCACAACAGATTAACACGTCGAGCAGCTTACTCTCGTTTACAGCTCATGCCAACAAAGCAGTATTATATCTACCGTAAAAGTAATTATTTACGAACGATCACACTTTCAATAAATTCCGTTTGATTTTCGCTCAATGTTCGACGGCGTGTTCGTTTCTCATATGTGTCGCGCGAGATCCTCGATTGGTGCTTCGTGAGCGTCGTAAGAAAGATGGACAAGGTGGATCATTACACACACGTTTCGCGCTGAACGTTCACTTTTTTTTTTGTCACGCGACAATCAAAAATTTTCACGAGCTCTTGGCTCGAAATATCATCGCGAGAGGGCGACATTAAAAAAAAAATTGTTTCTTTTGCGATCGCAAACCCAGAAACGAAAAAAACTTTATACAATTAGTTTTCCGCGATGTTACAGGATCTCTCCTGCGATGCATGCGCGAAGCATCGTGAAACATCGCGACGACAGGCCAGTGGTTGTCCAAAAGCGTTCACTTCACGTACGAAAAAAAAAAAAAAAAGATAGAGAGAGAATATAAGAATATTTCTTTCACACTTCGAACCAATAAGTAAAGATTGCATCAGAAGCTACTTGAAACAAACTACTTTCTCTTTTTTTTTTTTTTTTTTTTTTTTACGACAGTTGGATCAGCCGTTGATTGGCCAGAGATGTGTAAATCTTACGTGGTCGCCGTCGAACCGGCAATCAATCTAGCTGCTCGACTCACCGAAAAAGCAACATAAGACCGGCGAAGAAGGACTGAAAGTTGTTGTGATCATCGATCGCTGTTTCCGGATCGTTCGTTATATTGCCGAAGACCTGACAACGGACAATTTCAGGGTCACTTTATGGCCACCCCGGGAACTGCTATCTGTCACTTAATATTCCCAATCTGCAAGGTCGCGTGTGCCAGAGACTAATCCCGAAATTAATTTCGACGCGCGCCGTTATCGCTTTTCGACTCGAGAAAAGCTCGACTTTCGTGGGACGTTAGCGTAGAATTTAGCAACTGTGATTTCTTGCTTTCACAAATATAAGCCTCAATATCTTCATTATATATAATTTATACAATTCATTATATAATTCATCATCCAGATGAATGTTTGTATTAAAGTTACAGAAATCTTTCAAATAAATTAAATTAGATATTGTTTCTCTTTTTTTTTTTTGTAGAACGTATCAATAATATTTTTTTTTATTTCTAGAACGACGCATGTCACTCCCCTTTCTAGATCTTATCATCAATCAATCATTGATTCCCTGGATAATTGTTACTTAAATTTTATACTCTTCCGTGTCATCTCGTAAAAGCGCGTTTGTTAACACAATCGAATTCGGGAGTGAGCGTCCCGAAAAAAAGAAATTCAACAAGAAAACAGAAGAGGATTCATACCTGCATACCGATGATCGCGTAGATGAAGAACAGCATAGCTATGAGAAGACAAACGTAAGGCAAAGCCTGGAAGAAGACGAAAATCATTATTTTTACTATCTCTCGTTTGTGTGTGTGTGTGTGTGTGTGTAATTCACAAGAGCGTGGAAATAAACAAATAAAATTATTAATGAAATTTTACAGGTGATAAGAGCCGATGCTCTAAATGTTTTGCAAACAAACATATTTAAATACATTTATATTTTAAGATTCCAGGTTCGACTCCTGACCGAGGTGTTTTTTTCGCAATGTAATTCCCAAATTAATTGGGAAGGGGAAATGGGTATCTCATATACGTGATGCAAATCTAGAATCCTATATGGATTTTAAGAATTGAAAAGTTTCAATTTTCGAAAACAATGTGCAAGAATTTACACTCTTAAAATATAAATTATATTCAAATATATTTATTCGCAAAACATCCAGCGATCGGTTCTCTTATCACCTGTAAAATTTCATTAATTAGTTTTAAACTGTACGAGAGCCTTCAAATTCTTAATTCGTTAAATAAAATTATATCTGGTATATAACAATAAAAAATATTAAGAATTAAAATTAATAAGTGCGATTAGTTTACGCGATTCAATGAGCTGATGCAAGTTAACAAGAAGGAGAATATCACTGCGTCGCGTGTGATTTAAGGCAAGACGTGCTTACTTTGAAGGATTGTACGAACGTCCAGAGTAAAATTCGTATCGTGTATCCCTGTCTGAGTAGTTTGATGAGTCTGGCGGCGCGAAAGAGCCTCAGGAAGCCGACGTTGATAAAGTTCTCCTGCAGCGGACAGAGGAAATTGCACTTTAACCCCACAAAATGCCGACTTCTTATCGCGTGCCAGGATGGAGCTTCGTGCGTGCAGCGTTTTCGTATTAAACACCCATCGAGGGGAAATGTCAATCTCTCTCTTCGAGGGTGCTTTTTTTTCTTCGACGATGCACGAACGAAGCCATATAGAGCGAATCACTTTTCTTGTGCAATATATTTAAAACAAAACAAACTATACAAATAAATATTACACTTTGATACAATTTAAGGAAAGAGAAGTATCTTAAAAAGTGCAAGATCTCACTGCCGAAAGAAGAAACAAAACTAACATGAATTAGTAATCACTAAATCTCATCTCAGTAATGTTGTAAGTAAATATTTTCTTTTAAGTAACAAACTAATTTGTTTTCTTTTGTTGTTTCAGTATAAGCTAAACTAATGGCGTTTCATTGAGGATCTGTGTTTTGTTCAAATTTCAAATTTCGATCAACTTATGTAACATCGGACAAACACAAACTTCGTTTTTTCTTCTTTTGTGATTTTTGTTGTGTGCACAATATCACATATATTTAACTCCTAACGTAATTACGTGATGAAAACGTAATTACGTCAACCCTTTTGCTGTGAATCGTTTTTTCGACTGTCGTCTGTTATTATTTTTTTTTTTTTTTTTTTACACAAAGAAATATATATATATCGACATCGAAATAGATAGTCAGACACCGCATCCATATGCCTTTTTATAGTATAGTCTGTAGTGTGGACTACAATGTAACAACTATCTGAACTTGATGGTGTCGGTGTTGTTCGAGACTGTTAGTGTCATGTACGATTAGTATATATGTATTCAGAAAAGTATTATACATGCATACAGGATAATTAAACGGGGATCATTAAAGTGACTTCATCTAAAACTGACTGAGGAAAAAATCCTTAAGAAACAAAAACAATATAATATTAAACACTACTCTCTTTTTTTCTGTAAATCTGTTCTGTAAATCTTGCTTGCAAATAATTGCGAATAAAATCATGTCAAATCATCTCGTTTCGTCGGGGTCTCTTTTTTTTTTTTTTTTTCTTATCATAATTGTCGCTACCAACAACAGAGAGTTTGAGAGAAAAATGATAAAATAGAGAGAGAGAGAGAGAGAGAGAGAAAAAGAAAGAAAGACTCATATATATCTGATTATATTCTACACAGAGAGAGAAAGAGAGAGATAGAGAGAGAGAGAAAATCAAATTTATATAATATCTGCACACTGTTCAAACTGGTAATTCTGTTACTTGCAATGCCGTAAACTTCTTTCCAACTTACGTTTCGTCAACTGTAAAAATTGCATAGTAATTTTATACCTTCTTTTCGCCTATCTGGCCACCTGGCGTGGTGGGCACGCTCGAAAACCGCTCCTAGTACAGAAATATGCGAGATTGCGAGATTATTCCATTCTCAAGTAAATTGAACTTCAATTGTGTCGTTCAATCTTCTGGCAATTACAATGATATATAAAGAACAGAGGCACTAACGACTGGCAAATAAAACACTTGGAACGATGAATATAATCTCGTATAAAAGCAGCCTCAATATATCTCAAGGGACTCAATACTCACTGTCACGATATTTAAATTAACTAACTATTTCTCTTACCTTCTAAGGTAACAATTATTTATTTATGAAAAAATGTTTCGCAAGCGCAAGCAGCAAATATACAGACTTTGTCACATACTTTTACTGGAGATATATATATATTATTTCTCTCTGAGATAGAGAGATTCTGCGA
>QVOB01014387.1:0-12471 GCA_014839585.1 Pseudomyrmex concolor
TTTCGCACGAACATCCTGCGAACGGCTCGTAGACACCTTATATATACACTTTATTGAATTTCAACGAGCCTTAGAGTCTTTATTAATTAAAAATATATTGTTCTTAAAACTTTTTTTTTAAAGTGAGCTGATCTTAAAAACAAAACTTTTATTTAATGTCTGTAGAATAAGGTCAAATTGTTTTATTGATTTTACAACTTAGTGAGTTATATATCAACACATATGTATAATATTGATTTAGAGACAGTATCTATTACTACAATGACACTCAATTTTGTAGCGACAACTCCACATCGATTAGAAATTATTAATAACGCATTAATAGCGCACAATTTTTTCGAAGGGAAACATTTCATTTTTAGAAAGATTTGCGCGGTGTATATGCTGACATACACGCCTCCCATTGGGCTGCATTTAGCTTCCCTCACATTGCGGCCACGTGATTAGCGAACAGCTTTGCTAACGACGATCGGTGTTGTTCACCGAATAAACTCCAGGGGTGATAAAGTTACTCTTGATCTCATATTCTCCCTCGTTTTCCGCTTTACAAATTCCTTGAACACCAACGTCCGTCACTTGTTCACGTTATATTTTTAATTTGTTTTGAAAAAATAGGGATGTATATCTATTGGTTTAACTTTTTTACGACCAATTTTTCTTAGTCTTATCAAATAAGTTTTGAAACAATTACTGAAAAAGTTTTGTATCTAATATTTTTTCATATATGTATCTTGAAGTTGCTTTTCTTAAATTCTTAACTCTTAGAAGCAACAAAAATCTCGAAATATGTACAATACAATGTAACCTCCTGTATTCGAAGTTCTATTTTCCGAATACTCTAATATCCGAACGTTCTACTAATCTAGATTAAAACGAATGTTCCATTATCCGAACAGCATTCTGTGGCAATATTTACAATCAGTATAAGTATAATTTTCTACGTTTGACTGAATGTATCCGAAACAGAACATTTTTGAATTTATGAAGTCTCTCTTTCTCTAAAATATAGTACAATAAGTTTCTTTTCGAAAAAATAAAGTCTCTTTCAGTTAAAAATTTAAGTCTCTGTTTGAATAAATAAAATTCAATGTAAAAGAGTGTTTATTCTATTATCCGAAAATTCCCTTATCCAAACAATTTTGTCTCCTTATTTTTTCGGATACGAGAAGTTTCATTGTATTGATTAAGCGCACATTCTGATTTGCGTAGGCAAATAATGAGCGAATATTCGAAGTAAACCGTTAATGCAACGTAACAGAATTTTGCTGCTCGAGTACATTAGCAAGGAGAATCGGCCAGCTGGCCGGATCGATCGTTGTCATGTTTTCTACTTTATGGAATCGCAAACGCGCTTCTTGTCCGTGTTGCATACCGCTCCCTTGAATTCAATGAATTCCTGTTCTTCGATCGGAGAGAACGTCGTTGTGCCGCACGAATGATAGGTTTCAGGAATGTTGTTCAGCCAATAATTCAATTGGTTGGCAGTTACAAAGATCCGATGTGTTACATAGCGTGTTTAATTAGAGACACTTCACCAGATGCTGTTCCGAAGTATCTAAAAGTGGATATAACGATATTTGATATTGCGCGCGCGCGTGCTAGTCTATTGAACAATAACTTGCTTTAATTATATGATAATCGTTAGTATTATATTGTCCTTTCCATTCATCACGAATATTTCTCTTAAGAAATAAATATTTACTATGATATTTAATGTCGAGCGTTTACTGTCAAAGATCGTCGTCGGAATCGTGAAATCTTTCGTACGGTGTCACGGATTTTTTAAACGTGTCGTAGTCTTTCTTCTGCTCTTTCTGAGCCAGTAATTTTCTTCGTTCCAACGTAAGATATATCAACACCGGACAATACGCTATATTCACAATACCCACGATTCGCATGACCCATGGAAATCCCACGGCCTTAACCATTTCACCGCCTATGATAGGTCCTGTAAAATTTAGTTCACGCAATTATATATACAGTTTTACTTAAAAAGAAAGCTATTTGTGGGCTTTTAGAGACTAGTTGTATTATTTTTATAAAGTGTCTTAATTTTTTTATTTTAATGTTTTTACCTAAAGAGTAGGCTAGACTGACAGCCACTTGTTGGATTGAATAAACGGGTCCGTAGTTGCCGTTGTGATCCACCAAGCTGGCCAGTAATGGCACTAAAGCCGCATCGGCAACGCCGATGCCTAAACCCATTCCAAAATGCGGGAATATCAATTGCGACATTGCGTTTGCCGATGGTATGAGAATGGCGCTGACGCCGACCACGAACATGGCTAGAATCGCCACTTTGCTGCGTCCGTAACGATACGCTATCACGCCAAAGAAGTTAGTTCCAATTAAGTAGCCTAGACTATCCGGAATGAATACCGTGCCTAGTTGCCATTTCTGCAAAATGTTAAAAGCCTTAAGCTTTTCTGTGTTTTTAAACATTTATTGAGTCAAATGAAATTAACACATGAAATCTAAAATAATCGGAGGTTGATGAGAAAAATTTTTATTGAAATTTTTCTATTAGCATCTTTGTAAAATAATACAATAAGTTCGTTACAAACCTTAGGTTTTATGCGAGTTCGAAGCCAAATTGGCAAGCAAGGTTCTAATATAGCCATTGGCGATGTTGAACACCAAATGGCACCGAAGATGATAAGGATATGTATATTAGATAATAAATGCGTCCAAGTGTTTTGTTCTTCGCTTGGCTAATAAAATCATAAGATTTAGGTAAACAATCGAATCGAACAAATCTTGCTTTATATTATATAAAGACGTTTTGTTCTCATTTTCTGTTAAATCAAGTTTTGCATTAAAAAAAGAACATCTTGTACTTACTTCTGCATTCGTCTGGACACTGAATGTTAAGATTTGCAAACCTGTAAAAACTAACACATTTCAATCTTTTGTTACTTTGAAATAAAGAAATTATTTCGTGCAGTTTTATACTTTTTCATTAAAATTCATTACTTACAAATAACTACAACAATAAGGCAGGATACCAATAGAAAAGGTGCCATTTTGCCTTCGAGATCGTAAAGAACAGAACCGATTGGATAACCTAATAGAACGCCGAGAGCGATGCTGCCAAGAACGAAACCCATGATCTTGGACCTTTCATCTTCTTCGGCGTAGTGAGATGCAACCAGAGACATGCCGGAGACCGCTATGCATGCCGAGGCTATGCCTTGAATGCTCCGAGCTAAGAACAGCACTTCATACGTTTGTCCAAATGCGAATACTGTGACAAGAAAATTTTACATTTATAAAAGCACCATTTCATTAAAAACAAATTGAGTAAAATTGTTTTTTTCGTTAAACAATAGAATATAATAGTAATAGATAGAAAGAAGAATTTGTCAGAATTTTTACACAAGTTTTAATATTTTACAATCAAATAAAATGCGTTACTCTCACGATTTATTTTTATCAAAAACCAAATTCAGAATTAGAGTTAAATTAGAAATTATTAAATAAATTTTCTTTAGATATCTACATTGTTGATTAAATACGTAATTTTTTTTAAGCAAAAAACCGCTATTGTGATTGAAAATAGCGTCTCTGTAACTTACGCAAAGCAGCCAGCAAGAGACTCAAATTTCCAAAAAGAAGAGGTATAGTGTATCCCACAGTGCCGGTTAGAGTACCCACGACGGGATTCAAAATTAATTGAACTAAAGCTTTTGAGCTCAACAGTAATCCCACCCTGCCGTTCTCGTCCTCTTCGTTGGTCGCGTTCGTGTTCACGTCGAGTGTGCACAGATAATCGGAAATAATCGGCACTGAAACATTTTACATTTTTTGATCAGCAAATTGCTCGGCCTATCAAGTGACTTATTTCTCTCTCTCTCTCTCTCTCTCTCTCTCTCCCTCTCATTCCGGTTTTAATTACCAACTACTGTTAACAGAACATTATCCAGCAAGATACTGAGATAAACTACCGCGACGGTGATCACGCAGTTGCTCTTCAGGTCGTTCATTCTCATTCATTGATTACGATGACAATGCAAAACAAAAATAAATGCACTATACAGATATATTTGTTATAATGTTTGCGAGAAAATTTATTTATTGCAGCAAGTGAAATTTTATCTCTTACCACAATTTGCGATCTTACAATATTTAATATTGAATTACCAATAACTTGATAATAAAATTTTAAGTAATTTTAATCAAATAGCGCTTATCTATTACATTTTCTGATGTTTACTTAAAAATACAGAAAATTTCTTTTTTATATATTTTTTCTTTTTATATCGATAAATTTTTCGCAATTGACCTTCTCTTTTTCTCTTTTTTTCAATCTGATAAGCGCGTAATTCAAGTAGCTTCTCTCAAAATTACACTTTTTTTTTATCACCTGAAGAGCTCTAAACGTGACTGAAAAGTAGACGAGTCTCGTGCGAGCTTTTATAGCTGCTGAAGCTCGTCCTTGCGCAGAAGCTTTTTCATGGGGGGGCAATGCGAAGGTTAGTCCGGATGACGCACCCTTTCATGAGCCGATGCACTTTTCGATTTATCTTTATTATGGCGGCTTATCGGTCGTCGCCAGACGTTCTGATTTTTCGCGATTTTCACTGTGGTCTCATGATCTGGAAATAAATAGTGACACACGTGACTGAGCGCGCGCGCGTAAATCGCTCTACGAAGAATACTAGCGGCGTCATCAATGAAGCGGCTACTTGTATTTAATAGATAGAAGACTTGAAATGTCATACACGCCATATACGTGTTTTCAAATGCGACGAATCGAAATAAAACGGTATAATTTCAATTTTATAATAATAATATTTATATTTCTGACTTCGATATTAAATTCCAAGTTTTGTATTTGTTGAATCAACTGCGGAAACTTTATTCTCATAGAATGTTCATTTATTTCTCTTTAGCAAAAAAGTAGAAAATATAAAACATAGACGCAAATGACGAATTGTTCTCTCGTACGACGCACTGCAGTGAGCGCAAACTTCATTCCCGCGAGTTCCTTTGTTGTGTCCGCTATCTCACTATCTCGTCATCGATATTCCCGCGCAGTACACATCTGTGCCCTGCTTGCGAAATTACGATCGACCATAATACAATTTCGACGTTGAGGTACATGCCAAATTGATTCTGTCTCGTGCATGGCTTTCCGCTTGTGTCCGCCTTGCTTGTCGTAACGACGAAGTTCTCTCCTCGAAATGGCCAGTGTGAGTTCGCGAATAATTGCAATGAAAGTTAGAGTGTTTAGCAAGATTATATGATTATTAGGAAGAAGAAAGAACTTTCTGCGTGATAATAGAAGCTACTGTAGAAGAAATAAGATCGAAATAGAGAAAAAAAAGTAGAGAAATTGCTAGTTTTTTTTAGTAGTAATGTAGTAAATACGCATTGATAAATTATATACATATTTATTTATTTTGCAGAAAAAAATTTACAAGTCTGTACATAATGTCGAAGATGACTAAAGTACATTAAATCTGTTAAAAGCGAGTGACTCTCACGACGCTTTTGATCTCTTGATCTTCCCGATCCTCGTCATCTTCCTCTTCTTCATCTTCATCCTCTTCATCGATCTTTTGCTCTCTCACAATATTCGCTGGACTGGCGTATCTCATAGGATACATTCTGTGTGATGTAGAAGTAGGTGACGAATTATCTATATTACGGATATTTTCTGTATTTTTATTTTCCACCAAAACTATTCTTTGCGAGGTATATATCCTTGGCTGCGCGTATACTACATCATTTGGTGCTATTTTGACGTTTCTTGAAGACTGAAAATTTATGAGATTCTCCTTATTCTAGCGCTTATATGTAAATTTAATATTAATTTGTTCGCATAATATAATCTTTTGTTATAAGAAATAAATGATAGAGAAATAAACGAAGAAATGACGATCTTAATATAATTAATGTAATAGTTTGATCGATTATTTACCTCTGCTTCTTCAATAGAAATTTGTGGTATGTCGTAATCAGCGTTAATCTCTTTCATTTCCGCTTGAAATCCATAGTCAGACATTTCGTGATGATTCGAATTTCTGCATCGAACGATATGTTTCGATTTTAGATTTGGACTCCCGCAATAGTTGGGATACATTGGTGACATTTGTAGAATCTGATTTTCCCGAGTAGGACAAACGTGAGAAGTACGCGACTGTACAATAAATTCTCTTATTAACAATCAAAGAAATTGTTTCGTCTTGAATTTTATAATTTGCGCGTGCCTTTAAATAAATAGAAAAACACGTATTCTGACCTGTCTAACGATTGTGTTGACGATCGAATTAGCCGATGAATTGCTGATATTGCTTTCGAGATTTTTCCTCGCGGGCAGAAGCGTGATCATGTAATAGATTTTTGGTATAAAGATGCCAAAAATAATCAAATAAGCAGTGCCAATTATGCCGAATGAAACGATAACATCACGATTCTCCGGCTGCATCAAAACGAAGCAAATCAGCCATATTGTCCATAGTATCAATAGACCGCCGGCAGTTCCGAGAAAACACTTTCCCTCGTTATAATTGCGCTGTATTTTAGTAATGAAGCAGGAAGCGATAAATAGTGCGATTAAAAGGAACATGTCGTATGCTGGAAACGATATTAAAATCTTTAACCCGTCGCGTCGTCACCACCTCAATCCAGTATATGTTATCATCACATTTGTGCAATTTTGCACTTCGCATGTTTGAAGTTGAAATAACTTTCCAATAATGAGTTGATAAATAATTTAAAACTACTAAAAATAGGGATAAAAAATTCTCAGAAATTGAATGAAATTAGTTAAAAATGTCCCAAAAAATTCTTCTTGTGAAAAATAAAAAAAATAAAAAGAACTTTTTGAAAAACTCGTGTTTTTTCAATTTTTGTTCATGCACATATGCACCAGTGTGGTGACGAGTTATATAAACTGGTTAATGAATATTATCAACAAAAAACAAACGATTAGATGTTAAAACATAAAAGGATACAAAGAACTGTAGATAAAAATATAAGAAAATATAACTAAAATAAATCCAAAATCAACGCAGGGAATCACAAGAAAAAAAAAGGATATCAACATACCTAATAACGCAATAAAAGTAGAGCTTCTGACGATCACAGCCGAATTTACGGTGTTCAAAATGAGGAACATGATCGATATGGCGATTTGCACGCCAGACATGAAGAACACCATGAGACTCAGCAAGTATCCATTAATATGAGCGATGAGAACACCACTTGTAGACAAGGTCATGAACAATGCTCTTGAAAGCAAGATCGAAAATGTGAAGCCAAATGCGAGAGTAGTCAGAAGGATCTTTTGAGCGTTTATACTCTCTGCGTCGAAATAATCGTCTGTCATACAGAAGGGAAAAGCTGTTAGCAAAGTGAACATATTCGTCAGGACGAGGATGATTGTCAGAGTCGGATTGCCATCAAGAATATCTTCGGTCACGAAACGATAAATGATGAAAATCAAAATGATGCAACATACGATCGTGCCGCACACAATGGCAAGCAGAGAAACAGGGACGTAGACGCCGCTTTTCAGGACACTTTTGCTAACGATGTCTCCTAGAATATATTTTTACATTTAGTAATTATTTACAAAGTGGACTTTCTTACCAATTTCAATAAGCTTGAAATATGTTGTTAAGGACGTCATTTTGAGCAACTTTTTACTACACATGTTACCGTTAGTCGGCCTTAGTTTTTAAGATATTCGCAAAAAACTTCAGGTAAATTTATGATACGATTATACTTCATTCTGGTATTAAGATCTTTGGAGCTAATACATTATGTCTTATACACAAATATTAGTAAAGTTAAGCGTACACAGGTATCCTTTGTTCTCTCACATAAAATAGTAAATATGCAGTTATACGGATCATCCTCTGATCTCAACAATTTTGACATACGTTATTCAGGTCCTCCCTGAATATGAAAGTTTTAGCCGTCTGAGAGGTAATTACTTTGCATAATTCAGAATTGAAAATTTAGTCAACTATAAGCCAATGTTGAACTTTGCTTCTCGTGGAAAGTGTATGCGTAGAAACAGTGTGTTCCACCCCCTCTACGGGAGGGCTCCACTATCCACACAAAAAATTAGACACATAAGTTTGGGTTGAACCTCGCTTTATGTGGAAAGTAACTTTTAACGCAAAGCGACGTTTAATTCAAACTAATGTGTTTAGTTTTTTGGATAGTGGAGCCTCCTGTAGGGGGGGGAACACTGTTTCTACGCATACACTTTCCACGAAAAGCGAGATTCTACGTGGGTTGTACTTTTGCAAATTTTTACCTAAGCATGTACTTTCACAGCTTATAATACGCATACGTTTTAAACAAGAATATGTTTTAAACAAGAATTGGCAATATAATGTTGAATTCGGCAATATAATGTTGTAAGCGTGTAGGCAGGGGAGGCTGCGTAAGGCGAAGTTCTCTCCCCCTCCCCAAATGTACCTGAACTCAATCTCTAATATACATATCACTGCGATATAGTAATGTACATTATTTATCGTACGTTAAGTTAGATTTTTTCGCGGGGAATGCAAGAAGAGTGCCCCCCCCCCCCCTGGCTACACGTGTCATACAAACAACATATTTACTTCAGAAACCGATACAATGTTGGAAAACTGAAAGAATTCCTGATGTGAAACTTCTTTTGTTTAAAACTCGAAAACTAAAGTCGACCGGCGATAACATGTATAGGGAAAAGTTGTTCAGAATAACGTCCTTAACAACATATTTCAAGCTCATTGAAATTGTGAGAAAGTCCACTTTTGTAAATAATTACCTTACATTTTTTTAAATTGTATTTCTATTATATTACACTTGTGTTTGTTTTACCTTCAGTAATGACACGTTCGTCTGCGCGTTTTTGAAAATTCGTGCAATTTTCGCAATTCCTAACAAAATTTTCTAGACAGAGCCCCGGCATTCTAGATACCATTTTCTCCGAGAAAACGCGCAACTCGGACATTTCAATTCGATAGATAGCAACATCGACGAGCTCATGTTGCGTCTTCATAGCGACCACATATCTTATCGAATACGATTTCGGTTGCACGCGTAGAGTCTCGAAAACATCGGACTCGCGAATTTCCCGCGTTGATTCTAAATGAAATGCGACACAACTCTGGTCGTCGTCGCAATTGTCAATGGAACAATTTCTCTCTGGAACGCTCGACAGAACTTCTACCAAGCCGACTATAGCTTTACCAATACTGAGAAGATACGGAGAGTGATATGCCGAGTCTTCAGAGTTCTTTAGAAATTCGTCCACGTTTGTGAGTTTCTCGAGATCAAAGTCAGGAGCTTCTGGTTTAATAACGTACGACCCGGAGGGTATAAGATCTAGAAGATTTAACACGTCTCGTTTTATAGATTGACGGTTTAACGCGATCAAAACGTACTACATATAGAAATATATAGGAAGTAATAATTATTAAACTACTTTAAAATATTTTTAATTTAAAGTTGAATTAAATATTTCTTCTTTATCTATACATTTTATTTTACACATTTATAATGAAATTTAATTACTAATTTAATTAGTAGATAGACGAGCTAACGTTGATTGTTTGATCTTTTAAACGTTTTGGAGAAGTCTCCTCTAAACGGGAGTTTTACTAATTTGTAAAATTGATTTGCTTACTAGCTTCAGCAACATCTTTGAGTTTAATTATAGTTTAATTGTTTTGTTGTCTTGTTGTCTTGATTTGAATTTTGGACAGGTACAAAGAACAGTTTAAGTTAGGGTTAAAGCAATACTTGCGTGAAACTGCTTCCAACTACTATTAGAGTTGGTAATGTATGTAACTACCGCATTTGCACGATATAACTTTGTGTGTGTGTGTTTAATTATAACTTTAATAAAACTTATCTTATTATTCGTTTGTAATATTTTCTTCGTCAGCACTGAAATTACTTGCCATCAATATTTGAATCGCCGAGCGGCAGAAGAATCAATGTTCTTTTAGAAGTCGTTGATTTTTCACTCTCGCTCAACCATCGTTGTATGTCATTTCGTTCGCCAATCATGACTATCAGCACCGTGACATTTTTATTCTTGTTATCAGTAAAATATTCATTATGCCGCTTCACGCACACACCGGCTTTTCTCGTAATCTCCAAGAAACGATCACGAACGGAATTCGTGATAGCGAGAACCAAATCGACAATTTCGTATCTTGTGCTCAGATAGTGCACTAGGATTTCGATCGCGGACTCCATAAAATTCTGTTTTTTGTAAGTATTGATTGGCAGACCGCCATAATTGCGAAAAGGATCCACCACGGAATTATATCGAGACGATACGATTAGTCCCAGCTCGTAGTCGCAATTATACTCGCTCGCTAATTGCAAGACTTGTCGAAATGTTGTAACTTCATCGTGACACGTGTCGAAAATTCTTAATCCTGTCAAAAGATATGAAGTTATTTATGAAAAAGTAGTTAAAAATAAAACAGAACTTTTTAGCAATTTAATCTAGCAAGTTATTTTCGTCTATCGTTGCTCTACGATTAATTACTTGCCAACAAATATGCAAAATAGTTTATTTTGCTTACCCAACTTCACATCTAGTACGTATTTATTCAAAGTTCGCACCACGTGTAGTGCAGTTAAGATTTGCTGGAAACCTTCAGCAGATGATATATTGCAATACTGTCCATAATTAGCGTCCACGAAAACTGATTAACGCCAAGAAAAAATCAGCAATATTACAAAACAATTTTTAAGGTTTTTAAAATAGCTCGTTTGCATTTATTTAAAGATTTTAGAGATTTAATTGATTTGAGTAAGTTATTATTAAATTAACGGCTTACCGATTAAAATAGTGTCGCCCGTGGTTTCTAATAACGTGCTGTTTTTAAAACACAGGATTTGTTCGCGCGTGCTTAAAGTCAATGGAATAACACTCAGCACGAATAAAGTCTTGATCAGCATATCACCCGCCATTGTTTATCACTAAAGCAGAATAACTTATCATTTTAGTTTCTGATTTCTCCTACACAAATTTTGACGATAGCGCAAAATTCTTACTTTTTTGTAATTACGCGCAATGATTAGTTATTCGCCGTTCAACTTGGGTGACGTCACACAAAGCGCCAAAGCGTCGTTTAGCACGAAAGGGGCATCCTTCACGAAAGTCTCATCTGCTCTCGCGGCCATTAATTTCGATGGCGTTTATTAAATCGCATGACAAACGTCACTTTGATATTCAACACGAGATACGCGCATCTCCTTGCACCCTCGCGATGTTCCAATTTTTACGATTATAGAGCGAATGTCAAAGTTCATCTTAAGCTGGATACGTACTGAGCGAACAAGCGCAAAATTTATCAATCGCAGTGATCTGTTCGGTTAATCAAATGTTCGTATTTTCTAGGTATACTCACCTTCAGAAAAGTAGCTTTATATTCATTATCGATTTTTCTTTCTTCGAATAATGCTTGAAAAAAAATACTTGAAAAAAAAAACTTGTACAAGAGTTTTCTGAGTGTTGCAATTGCCCTTCAAACGACATAGAAATTCATCTCGGAAAAAATTTCGCTATTTATAATGTTTAAAATAATGTTTCACATTCTTTAATAATTCTCAATGACATTTGAAAAATGTTTTCTTCGAACAATTGTCTCTAGGGTGAGGGTCGTTGTGTGTGTGTGTGTGTGTGTGTGTGTGTATAAAATTATGTTACACGTTTTTTTCTAAATAAAAAGTTGCCGTGACACTGTGCTTCGTTCAAACGCAACTGAGGGAAGCCGTACCCTTGTCGAGTCACCCCTCTTTCTATTTTTTTCTAAATGAATTATATCATCAGTCACGTTGCCGATATATGCGATATACATATCTGATTGATGCAGACAAATTTCCTCGAATAATATAAAAAAGATTTCAAATCAAAATAATTCCTCAACTTTTAAACACACAGAAAACTTATTACACATCTCTCTCTTTCTGTTTGATACATGCGCTACATTTTAATTTAATAATATGTGATAACTGGTTGTATTGCACAATCACGAGATGCTCTGTAACCATCGATAAAGTCAGGCAAATGGAAATGAGACGAGATTTAATATTGACTTGTAATTACAATACAATACTTTTTTATTAATGATTGAATTCTATTGTTTTTAATCTACGTTAATTTACCTATATTACGCGAATATTTAATCGTTTATTTTTATAAACTCTCTTAACATTTGATGGTAACATCAGAGCACCGTACGAATCGATGAGCCACTTTCGTTCTAGCTATAGATACATCTGGACTCGAACATCCGCGAAAGGTAACAGGTAGCACTTACGTTTGCTATAGTGCGTAAGTAACGTCTCGGACTCTCGCTTACAATGATTTCGAGTACCTTGATATACCTGATACCCTCGGTATCAAATTCTTCATATACGAGGGCGGTCCGATAAGTACTTAGCCTCACTGCCCGATGGTGTCAGTATCGCAAGAGAGATTACTATCGTATAGTACATTCTCTT
>QVOB01014394.1:0-13157 GCA_014839585.1 Pseudomyrmex concolor
GAGCAGAAAAGAAAAATCTCTCGTGGATCTTCCGCGCCAAAGTATTATATACATATACGAGCGCGACTTCGACTCGAGAGCTAAATCTGTCAAGGATCAAATGAAGATACGACACGATTAACGCCGGCCAATCCGCGTCTCCCGTGAAACGTCCAGAAATTATAATATACATACGCCTCGCTCGTTTGCAATTTGCATGCGCGACAATGAAAGAGGCGAGAGAGTGAATAAGTCGCGACCTCGTTCGTTTTCTCTAAGTTCCGCTCGCGGTTGACTTTCTGGGTCTCCCATCGCCCCCAGCAGCATTTTGACCTGTTCTCACTTTTTCTCACCGTTGACCTTTCTATGGTAATGCGCTATATATTTATTGACAATTAATCGTGTATTATCAATGAAAGTGAAAGGCACAAAAAATCTGATCGTGAATGAAAAATTGTTTCTACAACATGTATGTACCTACACACATACTTGTTTTGTTTTGAACGAAATCTAAATTGCAAGCCGCACGAATTCAATTAAACGCCGTAAATGAAAAACACTTCGCAGAAGAGGGCGTATTACGCAAAAATATACTGCGCTCTCTCTAGTGGCTACGCACTTCTTTCTTCAGAATCTAGTTGCATGCTCTGCGTTTATTCATCTACCGCTTCCGCGCGTGAGAAACGTAATTATTACATGTATTTCTATACAGAATTGCCGATAAATTTCTTATCTTGTGCTTTTTTTCTGATTTCGAAAATTGCATCAGCAACGATCGGCATTTATGGTAAGTGTTGCAGAATTTTTTAACAATTCTCGCCGCAAAATGACGGGTCTGACAGCAACAAGTTGTTCGGAAACTTGCTAGTTGGAAACTTAATTAATGCATAAATGATGGTTATAATCACTGAGCGATAACTAGGCGATAGGTGTCAGATATTGTTTTACATAGTTTAACGCCGTGATTTGTCGCAAGGCCGAGATTCTTGCGAAAGGAATTCGCGCGTGAGATGCGCGAATTCCATTAATTAACATGCTTCGTAGAGCAGCAGAAATATACTATGCATGTACATGTACTTTTTTAACGAGGGGATTTAACGTACGCGATTAAATAACAGACGGAAACGATCTCTCGACGTGTAATCGAACGTGCGATCGTCTAAGGCGAGAGATACTTGTCGTCGTGCAATTTAACGAGACATTTTTCCGAAAAAATTCCAACTTCTCCCGTAAAAAACTTTTATTAAGCTATGCGTGTAATAATGTCAGTTTTATTTGCGAGACTTAATCGCGGGTTATGAGTCGGGATTAAAGAATAAGGGAGATTTAAAGAGCGAGAGAAAGGAGGGTCATTTTTTATTATCCTCCGAATCCGCGTGGCCGTAAAAATGTTCGCATGCGAAAACTCGTTTAAAGCGATATAAGCACGAATAAAGCACATATATACTAGTTGCAGCGTTATTTTACTGTTTTGTTTGTTAATAAAAATAACAAAAAATTTCATATTGACGATGTGCGCCTATTTGTTTTTTATTTACGGTTCGCGAATTTGTCACTAAAGAAACATTTTTCTCTCGCAATTTAGTTTGCTAAATTTATCTTCCCTTCCTTTTCTCCCCTCATAGTGTGACTTTTAATCTCCAATTTATTGTAACTTCTTTCACTTTGCAGCATTGAAGTTGAGGACTGACTGAAGTGACGCTTGAAGCAGTTTCGAAACTGCTTTGAGCATTAGTAGAAACAATTGCGAACGATTAAAGCGACAAATGTGTTTATTTTCGCGAAATAAATCGCGCACGTTCTTTTGTTATGTGTCGCACCTAAAATTTACACATATAATGCAATTTATTCGTAAAATATAGGGCATGCATAATACTGGTCCGGAAAATCTGCCGCCATCTCATATTGTCGTAACCTACATACTTGCATGCTGCTTTAAACGTATGCCCGGCCTCGAGAAATTTCATAGATGCAACAATCTCAAAGCTATTACGGAGCCTATGGTCCTATTAAGTCTAGTGCTTTGGTGGTGGTACATACATACATATACATGTACAAGTAACATCGTAAGGCTCTTCTCGCCATTCTCGAAAGAAAAGCGACAGTAAATAGAATCGAAAACGACGATATCTATACGTTTGTGTTCCGGTCCCGTTTATGTCACGGCTATATTCCCGCTCGCGCGGGAATGGCACGATATACGAACGATTATAGTCTACTACTTATAATAATATAAATTTTACAGGACTTTCAAGAGTCTCAAAGAAAAAACTGTTTGAAATTCATTTTAAATAGTATTTTTATTTCGCTAAAATATCGCTACTTTTTAAAAGTTGATGTCATTTTTGCCATTAATGTAAAAAGATGTCAGATTATAAAAGGTTAAATACGCTGCTGCGGACTGCAATATGCACAAAAAAAACCCCGTCGTTATTATTAAAACTTATAATTATGAGAAATAGGTGTTTGCGTAGCGTTACATTTTGGGTATATAAATCTCTGTCCGGAGGATACGGTTAATATTTAAACGGAAACACCGCGTAGCGCGCTAAAAGGCGTGCGGACGTTCATTTGCTTTATGTATTAATCCGTTAATTGTACGAACAGATGCCAGACGAAATTAGTGGGTAGCGAGAATGGCCGAGCTACATTGTGATTCAGCTCGTACAACGCGCTCGTATATTTTCACTATCGATTCCACGTTTTCCAGTCATTAGCCGGCAATTGTAGTTGTAAGCATGAGCGAAACCCGAGTAGAACAAAACATCGGCGGCAGGTTACAGCGCGCAAACTATTTTCCCGGCTCGGTTTACCGAGAAAACTCTTACGGAGGAAAAACACGTCAAAGCCAGAAATTAAACGCGCGCGTATTGATTAATTCGCCTCTCTCTCTCTCTCTTTCTCTCTCTCTCAACTACATCGTGAGAGCGCGATATCTTTTTAGACTGCTTCTCTATGTGTTGAATTTATTTTGCATATAATCAGTTTTCGACTAATAAGTTTCAAACTTGATGATTTTGCTAACCTATAGCGCGGAATTTGTTTCACTGCAATTAACATAGCTCCGGGCGGATCCTCTAGTTTGGTTAGAATTTCCATTGTAGAATCAACTTCATGTTAACATACTTTCGGGAACCGTATCGCGATCTGCATTATTTAAATTAACGTCCGCGCGGACTTGCTTCACTTTATTTTAGTGGCAATTGATTTATATTTAAATGATTCTCAAAACTATAATAAATTTGCGCGATACAATTTTTGTACATTTTGCACATAACAAAAAAAAAAAAAAGAAACCAATTATCAAGTTCTATTTAATTAGCAAACATATGACATTGTGCTTCGTTTAAATTATCACGTCAGTGATACCCACTGTACAACACGCTATCGTCGTTATTAATTTTCTGTTAAAAAGAGACAGCAGAAAAAGATCTAAATTCCACATTTAAAAATATTCATCCAATAAGAATACCAAATCGAATAACCCGTTGTTCGCTTTCTATTACGCGATATATACCAGAATCCAATTCGGAATCGTATCCAAGCCGCGAAAACTCAGTTTTCTCTTCAAACGTCTTTTAATTTCTACTTTCAAGCCAAGTGGATTTCTCTCACTTGTACAAACGACCGTTTTTTACTGTGGTATTTTTCCTATTCCGAAAGCGTCCGTGCTAAAGTAATCAACTCAGAGTATTTTAATTAATGCTCTTTTTTGGCGAGTAAATCTTGGATAATTAATCATCAGAGGGCAAAATCGTTTCTGAGTAAATATAAATGCGATTATAAGAGATCGGTTTATATTTTCTCGTAATCCGGCGTGTATATAAAATTTAAAAACGAAAATATAGTCCGAAAAAAAAAACGACTTCTCGACGGTTTAAACAATAAGCGCCAAACAAATTTTCGCAGCAGTCTATTTTTGTTCGCAGCCGCCTAGAAAAATGCTTATTAGCAGCGAATATACACCCGTTGTTCGTTCAATTATTTACGTCGGTGTAACTTCATTTCGCTAAAGAATAAACTGCGTCAGTCTCCGGATTATTACAGCTATGAGCAGTCCTGCGGAGTTAGTTTTAATGAATCTAATTACATCCGCGTAGCGCCTCGGCGGAGAGACGTGCGACGAAACGAGTCGCCTCAAGGATCTTTTGGCTTCATCTGCGGACTTCGTCGTAGAAAAGAAAAAAACATCTTGAGTGTCGTATATTCGAACAAAGTGGTGTGTTTTTCTTTTTTTTTTTTTTTTTTTTTTTTTTTCACTCCCGCAAAATCATGAAACTCCTTCTCGTCGTTTATCGCAGTATAAAAAGAGAGCTACAGAAGAGAAAACTCTCGTCATCTGTTTTCGAATTTAAGCAACCCCCCCCCCCCGACGTTAAGTGATTTTTCATGAAAACGCGGTTACTTCAACGTAAATTATTACTTCGTACATAAACCGACGCAATACGCTCGACCAATTATATTGATCCGAAGTTGATGCGAGCTGTGGGAGGAGAATCCATTAGTCGGGAAGAGACATGTATATCAAAAGTTAAGCGATCGGAAGCGCTTTACAGAAACGACAGGCGTCGTCGTCGTCGTCGTGTGCATTCAAGATGTTGGCTGGCGTAACTTCGACGCGCAAGACGCGCTTCTCTATACATTATCGCAGCGGTAATACCGAAGCTAACGAGATTCGAGGGCGAGCAGAGTGCTCGTAAACAAGACGCTCATCGTGATAGGGAAAAGGGCCATCGATATGAATCGCGTATGCATCATCGGCGACGCTGCGGATGGCGCGCATATATAGACCCCGGCAGTACGATATATGATATTACCCGCGATGTGTGGTTGCCACGCGCGCGAAGCGATCTTCGTGTATATGTGCGTGCGTGCGTGCGTGTGCGTGTGTGTGTATGAATGTCAGTGTGCCGGGGAAACATATGTATGCGAGAGCGAGCGATATTTGTACGCCTGGAATTTTCATACCTGCGGCGTTTGTCGTGACAATACAACGAGGTCCCTAAAGCGGGAGTGTATATATACACGCTAAAAAGCAGAGAAAAATCCACCGACATTCTCTCGCCGTTCGGTCGTTCCTATTAAAAGAGAAAATTCGCTCATGCTAACCAGATTGCGATATATATCCTAAAACTAGAACGTCAAATGGCGACTCGTTATATCCCTCGATTTCACGGACGCGAGCATACCGGTCACACCACTTGATACGCCGCGAAAGCGCCCGCTTGCGTAGCGCCGTGAAAAATGGTTAGCAACTGACAGTTTTAATAATCGCGATTCAATAGCCTCGTGTAACAGGGTCCTTTTGTATGGTGATAAATTTAATTGATGACGCCGATTCGACGTTAAAAACGACTGCGAGTGACGGCGACACGACGCGAGCGCGACATCATCAAGTCAACCAGAGCAATTCCCGATGATGTGGCAGCTGCTGCGAGGTCGGTAAAACCTTCTTCGTATGTACATCTCTCCGTGCGTTTTTTCTCGCAAAATATACGATTACATCACGTGAATTTTACATCGCTCGTGGGATCGGTTATTCCCCGGACGTACGTACCACGTATCGGGATTTTGTCGTGACGGGTGGTTTTGTCGCAGGAAAAAAAAGACAGAAGGAAAAGAAACCAACGCGCGTCGCAAAATCGATCCGGAAAACTATGTGTCTCTCGCGTAAAAGTTTGCTTTCGCGCGCGGTTAAGTTGCCGTCGTCGAAAAGCTCGTTCCCTTTAAAGAAACATCGTTTTTGGAAAACGCAAGAATATCATTTCGGCGAGCGACCATATACGGTTGCTCAAAGAGAGCGCGACTCTCTCTCTTTCTCTGCGCAAGGAGAGAGAGAAAGGGATGAAACCCTATTACGATTCTGCCGCAGTCAGCAGCCAACTTGCGGGAAGCACATGTGCACAAGCTCGCATATGGTTGAATGCAATTGCGAATTTCCGGTTATCTACCGTTCTATACGCGCTGCAGTGATACGGCCGCTGCTGCGATACACCGTGTTGCGGCCGCGACAGTGCGACAATTATCCTAAATGCCCACTGAACGGTGACTAAAAAAAAAAAAACAAATGCCCGGACCACGAAATGTCACCGCCAACTGTCGTTTGTTTGGGAATTCTCGCCCGAAATAATAATCTTCGAGTCGCGATATAGTTCCGGAATGGTCCGGACGTCACGCTTATTTACGGATTGTAGGCGGTTTTTGCAATCAACTAAAACGCGAATTATTACGAGACTTTATTACACACGATAGTGATATTCCGTGTGGAGAGAACGGAAAGTGGTTTCTATTTGTAAACGTCAACAAAAAAAAAAAGTTTTCGATATAAACGCGCACGCTACGATACACTTGGGACCCTCTCAAACGGCTCTAAAACAAATAGTTTTTTGATCCGTTCGAGAGAATCGGAAGTGGACCGAAACGTGTGTTTGGCCATTTTTTTTTGTAGATTTTTTAAATTTCGCGAAACCACCATAAAAAAAAAAAAAAACTAATCGTGCCGCAAACGATAAATGTAAACGTGTTGTTTTCCCGTGCTATGAAAATTTCCGCTGCAGAAATCCACAACGTGTGCTTTCTTTCGTCAGCATCGATGTAATCGCAAATAGTGTATCACACAAAAAAAAAACTGAGAAAGAGAAAGACACGAAGAAAGCAGCAGTCTGCGCTTTACTTGTTGCTGACGTGACGCATAACGTGTGACAGGGAACGTACGGTGCAGTTTTTCTACAGATTTAACAGTTTTTACAAAAAACGCTCCCGTGTCTGACGTAAGAAGAACACAATTCTATCGAGACATTTTCGTATACCTATATATTTTTAGCACGCGCAATATTATTACATGTCTCGTCGTCGTTTGTCTTCGTCGTGTACACGAAGACGTGACGTAATATAAAACTGACTCGGGGAGAAACAAGGAGGATCCGATGACACGTAATTGAAAATTATTAAGGAATATAAACGTGAGACCTCGAAAAATAGGACAATTATCCGATCGCTTTAAGGAAAAAAGACCTTGGGAATGAAACCTTTGCAACGCGGCGCTTTTGCGCGCACGCGCTACGTCACAATATATAAAAAAAAAAAAAAAAAAAAAAATCGTTAGCGTCATAATTTGCGGGCGCGACGTTGAAAAATCTATTTCTCTCGTTCGAAATCGATTTCTGCAATATAAGAGACAGGTTAAAACAAGAGATTTAAGGTCAATCGATTACCCGGTAAGGAAGAAATACGGTGTCTTACTCGGTATATCCGTGTTACTTGAGAAGACGTACGACGCGAATGATGAGAAAGAGATTACCGCAAAAATGAGACAATTTTATCTAACAAAAATCCGTTCGTTTGTTCCGAAAGAAAGAGAGAAAGAGAAAGAAAAAAAAGAGGCGGGGGAAGAGAGAGAATCGCTGAATATTTTATGGTTGTCAGATAGATGGAAGATTGGGAAAACATTCGATGGACGTTCGAGGATTCCGTTGCGAGGCATAAATGTCTGATGAAGTGTCGGAAAACGAAAACTTATATCAGACGAGCGAGAAGTAAGCGGATTTGCATGCGTGGTAAACCAATAATACACTTCGGTTTAAATATGAAAGAACGAGTCTTAGCGGAGTACTACTAAAAGGTAAATATTAATAATGCTTTTACTACGATTCCGCGATAAAACTCTCTCGGACGTCGGGAGTTCCCGGGAGCACAGATGTGAAAGATCAACGCGCCTGTGTGTGTGTCCGTTTGATAATCTCGACTCTCGGTGCGAACGGATGAAGAGTGAAAAAGGGACGAGTCGCGGAAGATAGAGGGGGATTAATCCTCGAGAATACCGCACAGCGATCGCAAGACAATCTCGTCACTCGGGCTTTGGGGATTAAATCAGAGTCCATCAGCGTGGCGCGTCGCGATACAAAAGAATAACAATACAATGTTGCAGCTGCAGCGCTCGCGGGACACGAATTATGATCGTGAAATCAGCGTGATTCTTCTTTTGCAAATAAAAGTTGATTGTCATAAACCGTCCTCGTTAATGACACAATCAAGATTGACGACGCGATACTGCACGCGAAGATATTTATGCGTGGTCATTGTGCGCGCGATGAAACCGCGTCTGTCGGTAGAGAGACGATGATTTCATAAAACTGAAATTGACGTACCGCGATCAAAATACAATAAGTGACAATTTTTAAACTTTGTTTTTGTATCTTGTTTTGCAAAACATGTAACATAAAAATTGCGCGACCGACAAAAGTTTTTTTATCAGCAATAAAAAGAAAATTACATTTTGTGTGTTAAGAGTACTATAAATGCGTTTCACTCTTTTTTTTTTTTGGTAGCCGTCAGCGACAAAATCAACGATATATCGAGACGTATAACCAGATGAAATGAAATACAATAGCTAAAATCCATTTCGACGTGATCGATCTTGCGGCTTGTGTCGCGCGCGGTTATCTGCAATAGCATCGAATCGAAACATGCTCGAATATATATATATATATTGTGCAGCATCAGCGAGCGCAAATACGAAGAGGTTTTCGACGTAAGTGCATTTCCGCGCGAAAACGCCCTTACGTAATGCTCTAATGTCAAGCATCGGCAATTTTGTATATAAAAAGTCGGCCTTGATCGTTCGCGATCGTTAAAGTATATATTTCGGCAATTAGTGTCGCAACTTCGACGCAATTAATGATTCGCGAATTCGTTTGCGCGCACCGACGTGGAACGTACGTGCGAGACATTAAATCTTTCGCGGGCCAATTAGAGCCGAAACGAGGTGTAGGCATTAAGAGCGAGTTAATTCCCAAGAGCACTTTTCGACCCTCCGAATCTCCCGACCTTCATCCCCCTCCCCTCCCCGCATTCCCTTTCCGTGGCTCCGACTGCTGCGACGATCTCGGGGGTAGCTCAGGTAGCGACTTCCTCTGAAATCCGCGCGCTCTCCGAATGCACACCGCGCGCCATTCGCGCCCGGCCACTACCACCCCCCCTTTTCTCCCACTTTTCCCTCCCGTTCTCACGACGGCAACACCCGGGATTACTTCATTCTATCCTTCGTTTCTGGCCGCTGCCCAACCATCCTCGCTGCATTCCGGCAGCACTCTGCCCGCAGAATCCCATTGGCTTTTGGCGGCGCGAGTAGCTACGCTTTCGCAAGAACCCCGACGATTCCCCTCCCCTTCTCCCCCCTCTCTCTCTCTCTATTCCACATTCTCTTTTCCACCGCTTCGTGTCGGTTCGGCTTTTCATCTCCCTCGGGGGAGTCATCGCCGTCGCTGTCTCTCTCTCGCGCGCGCTCCGCATCCTTTCCCTATCGCTCTTGCGCGACGCGCAAATTATCCCGACGTAACGGGCGCGGCTCGACGCCTGTTTCGGGCTAATAGCCGGGATTTCCGAAAATTTATCGGCCCGCTCTCGGGGAAACTCGCATGGTCGAACAGACCGCGCGGCGCCGCCGTATGAGCAAATTTCGGCTCACGTATTAACTAATAGCACCTGTGCGAGGCTCGTCCAACTTCGTTTCGGCGTTAACACGTCCTTCTCGACCGCGCATCGGTTTACGAACAGCTTATCGCCGCTTCTGATAGAGAAGCCGTGATGTAGCGCGCCGACCGTTCACGCTCAAAGAGCCGCATTGAACTTGTTAGCGAGTTCTGTGAATTCCACCGATAATGCTTGGTCGTCGAAACTCAAATACAGCCACGTACCGAAGGATCAATTTTTTTTTTCCGTAGCAGAAGAGTTGTTTCCATCAACTTTTTCGGCTTTTAATGGAATATATTGCGTTGGTGAAAATTGAGACAAAATTTGTATTCCGCGTGAAAATAGTAAAGAAAAACATATTTACGTAGCAACACGCTCTAAACTACAAAGTAAACATATTGTATATTTTAACATTTTATTTACATACATGCAGTTTTTTGAGACCTATCGACGATAAAATTTCGTAGAAACGCGCCAAGCAGCGACGTGGTAGTAGTGGTGGTTGAATTGCCGCAAAGTAAAGCCATTCATCACTATACGAAGCTGCGAAAATTTTTCTCGAATTTCCACGCTATGCTTTACATTTACGATATTTCCGTGACAATTTAGACCGAAGCGGACGAGTTTGTTATAACGTTGGACAGCTCAAACAGTCCTTGCTGACTAGACCGACAAATCGAGAGGTAATCCCATCGATCGCGTTATTATTGCAAACATTGACTTGTCACGGTAATATATGTATTTTTGCGTTTTCTGCAAAAATATTTCTCGATGCGCAACACGCGCGCACAGACACACGCATAAGCGAACGCATACGTGTGTATCTCCGCAAAATAAATTAGAGGACAAACCACTCGCCGCCATTCTGTTTGCTCTTAATATATGTTGTATAACAATTCGCGAGACAAACGGGTGACCACGAGTGCTAGTTATTCACTGTAACTCACTAAAGCGAAAACAGTCGCGCGCTTCACTGAGATGCAATGCGGTCTGAAGCGACCGCAACGTTGCACACACAGCTCTCGTGTAATCGACATCAAATCCATTAAGGGTTTTATAAAAAAACAGTGAAATATCCGGTGTGCCGATGGTCTTTCTCTCGTGAGAATTATGGGAGCTTTAACGATAATGACAAAATTGTATATTCCATTTTTAAAAGCGCCTATATACACATAATATACACACACGCATGCCGCGCTTTATACACGTATCTCTTTTAGTCAGTTCACAAAAAAATCGGACATTCTATATAGTAAAATTAATAAAACATTAATAAAGCCGTACATTATTCTGCGAAATATTACACATTTGTATTGGGCGAATTTCAAATAAAGGGAAACGCGAGTATCTCTCTTTCTCTCTCTTTTCATTTAAAATCGCGAGAGATAATTAATCGTTAATTGCTTCTCATATGTGGACGGCAAGCGAAAAGTAACCGGAATGTTAAACCCCGGTTTCCGAAAGAGTTTAAAAACGTCAATCATCTTTATTACCGTCGATATACCGTCGTTGTTCGTCGGCAATAACGATCTATGATAATGGAAAGTATAGAGGCCGCGGAGAAAAAAAAGGGAGGAAAAAAGCCGGGAAGTACGTAGGAAAGTACAAAGGACCGGCTATGAAAAGAGTGAAACGGATGAATAGAGTTCAAGAGCTCTCTGTGTGCGCGAGCCCGTCTCTACCTATTCAATGGATACTCGCAATCTTTTCAAAATTACGGTATTACATTTCCACTGTTAATGCGGGTGCGCGTCTGAGCGCCGCCGCCGCCGCCGCCGTCGAGAAGCTATTACGCAAACGAATTCTTCCTCTTAACGACCCAGGTTTTGCTAACCTGTTTCGGAAAGGAGAAATTGGAAATTTGCATGGGAAAACTCGCGAGCTCTGATACTAGCAAAGCGCATTGTTGATTCTACAATAGCATTAACATTTTGCGCTTGATGATTCTTTACAGAAAATTATAATGCTCGTTATTGATACGTTCGTAATTTTTTCTCTCTTCAGTTTTTAAATTCAGTGTCATTATTATCGCTTGCATTAAGTTATTAAGCGATCGATTTTATCAACGCCCGACTCGAACATTTCAAACATCGCTCAAACATCCATTCCGTTACGCTAAATGCAAAACAAAAACAAAAAAAAATACAAGCGCAATCGTCACTCAACACGATCGTATCTCGAAAGAACTCCTCGGTGCGATCTTTCTTTATGCGCGTCACACAAAACTCAACTCGCGCAGCGTGATTTACTTAACAGGAAGTTTTTCATCTACCGCGTCGAGTCTGTTTGAACGAAAAAACACAAAAAAATTACCGCCGTCGAACGAAAAGAGAAAGAGAACTCGCGAACAATGATGACTGCACGGTCACGTCACGCTTTTAACGCGCGCGTTTCTACTCTCCGGGATAGAGCTAGACTCTATTGTCCGCGACGGTCCCGCGCGGTTGTTTCACTTACGTCGACTCTGAATTTCGTTTGCCACGCCGCGCCGCCGCCCCGGCCCCGTGCTCCACGCAAAAGCACGATACCATAAATCACACCGTTAACGCGCAGTTATGTTCAGTTAGCTCGGTGGAAAATTGACGATGTAACTTCAACCTGTGTATCTACCGTAGAGATACGAATTAACGAGACATTTATATATTTACGAAACATTTTGCAATATGCATCGTGATAACAATATAAAACATCGAAGAGAATATTATTTCAAAATATTTTATTGCGAATGATCCATTTTCTCCGAATTTACTTTGCGAGATGATAAAAATGCTGCTGTAATAACATTACCTATATATCATTGCGTCTGCGATTCTGATTTTAATTAAATCAGAACGAAGAAGAAAAGAGAACGCGTGAGAAATTAGAGGTGATCCATTTTCCGTAATAAAAGTTGGTTGGACGTATGTATATATATATATATATATGTATATTACGCGGGACGTATAACGCGAGCGGCTGAAAATGCCGTAAAGGCCGAAATATCGTATATCGCGCGCTAATGTTTTTGCAGGACGCGCGCGCGCGGATGCGACATCAGCTCTCATATCTCCCAGCTTCGTATCCGCGCTAGTTATATTGTTCCCATGAATACAATTCATCACAGATTACATTGCGCAATGCATACAGATACCGGGACGGATTACACCATGGCAAATATATGTATGTATGTATGTATGCGCGCACGTGCGTATCGCAGCCGGCGGGGCGCAGGCTTCGTCCTATCCGTTCGATAAGAGAGACGCGCGGCTCAAATAATCCTTCGCGTTTCACATTTTGTACCGGATTTCGCGCGCGCGCGCGTAAAGTTACGAAGGATCTTAACGATATCCTTTCTCTTTCCCCTCCCGAGATTGCCTTCTTCTTCTACGAGGAGAATTCTAGTGAAATTACGCGCGTCTTAACTCTCCTTAAGACGTGCAAGATCGCAGACGCGGTCCGCGCGCGCGCGCTGCTTCGTGAAGATACAACTCCGAACTTTGGCGAACTCTCCGGAAATTTAATACAGGGAAAAGTTATCGAGCATCGGACGCGCGGGATACGTGTCGGAACAACCGGCTTTTTCATACCCGACACACGCTTCTCGAGCACGTCGTATAGTTTTATCATTATTATCGTATTACAAGAGAATATCGCGCGCGTGCGATTCGAGATTACAACACGCGTAAAACTATAAATCATACCGAAAGTCCGATTATCGAAAATCGATT
>QVOB01014395.1:0-27676 GCA_014839585.1 Pseudomyrmex concolor
AAAAGCGAGAAGCTCACTTCAGCAATCAACAAACAAAAAAATAGAGAACAAAGAAACAAGAATAGTTATAAATAGAATAGAATAGAATAGGTTAAAATAGTATAATAGATAGATTCATGGAATCTACTTTATATGATAGTAAAGTACTTCAATTGCGAGAGAACTTGTGAATACGTCATGTAGCGAGACTCTATTTTTCAATTTGAGTATTTCTTCGATAATTGAATTGCTTCAAAGACTTCAGGTCAGTGATTAATAGGGAATGTATTTTCAGGGTGTTTTATAAAGCACTCCCTCTTCCTCCATAAATGAAATAGCGGTGAATAGTAGATCGTTCATTCTCTGGACAATGAAAAATTTAACGTAGATCGTGTCGATACAAAATATGTTTGTTGCAGTAGTACGTAATACTACTATACTAAGTAGCGTTTTGAGCAGGAATAAGATTTTTCTATTCAAACATCATTATATCGCATATCGATACATATATCGCATATCGATATATCGATCTTCTTTTTGTTTCTAATTGTCGATCTTAGCAAAGTGTTAAAATTTGATTAACCAAAATGTAATATTGAGAAAAATGGACGAAATTTGCCATTATTCTTTTCTAATGTTTCTTCGACTTCTATAGAGATTTTCTGTACAAAAAGGGGAAAATGTGAGTAATAATTTCAATCGCAGAGATTTTCAAGTTAACGAGTTTTTGACTGTGCGTGTATCGCAGCTTTTCAGAGAAGGAAGCACTCTCTCTCGCAAGAGAACACGTATATGTCTATCGCAAAAACATTTCTTCTGAAAATGATCTCTTCGCTTCCTCGATGAGTGCCTATTACGTTCAATGCGGAAGAAGCAGAAACGAGCTGCCTCGACGTAGGTAACGATTGTTCATTCCAATTCTATCACGGCTGATCATAAATCCCGACATCGCTGTTTAGAACGCGAACGTCCGTTTGACTCTGGTAGCGATAACTGGCGGAGCCGCCCTATGCGATACCGATCCGCGAGTCACGGGTTACATGATGATTAATTACGATTACGCGAGTCACTTCGCGCACGATTATTCTCCTCGGCAACTCCTCGTTGTACCTATACTCTTCTCCCAAGACTCACCTATCTACCTACCGCGAACCCGCGCATGATACACGCACGAGCGTGCTCGTTGTCACACATGACAAAGAGACGCAAGCAGTTTCGCTATTGTTCCTGGACGTAGGGGCCATCGTCCGCTACTTTCATGACTTTGCGAAACTCGGCCGCATCGTATCGTAATCGCATCGAGAAGAGTCACCGCGTCACGGATGTTATAACGAAGTGGCCATCTCCGACTCCCTCCTTCTTCCAATTATCCCGGCGAATATTCTCTCGGCGGCGGCACCGCTGCTAATCTTGCGCGAACAAAATCCGCGCCGCGCGACTCGACAATTAGGATCTTTTGGTCTTGGATGATTTAACATTCTTCGCTTCCATAATGGCCGGGAGTCTCCTTTGCCGCTCCTGCAGGGCGTACAAATCCCGTGTCGAAACACACGCGCGATAACGAGTGAGCGCTGAGCCGAGCTCACATTTTCCAAGCGCGGCTTGTAACTCGACAATTTCTATGTAACGTGACGTATGGGGCACGAATAATTTGTATTTGCGCCGTTTCTCGAACAAACAATCGATAGTTCAAGTGAATTTTTGTTCTATAACAACTCGGGAGAAATTTTCAGATTTAACAACCAAGTAAATTTCTTCTAGTTTTTGTTTCAAAAATTATAAATGTTACTAAAACACGTAAATTATCAGATAATCTAATCGAAAATAGCGCGCACAGTTGATTATTTTGCAGAAATAAGGTAAAGTGTGATATTCAATACGCCGAAGTCGTGAAATTGTAGTAAACGTGTCGCTCTTTTTCGGCAATTGTTCTTTTTCGCTTCGTAATGCACTTCGGAGCGTGTCAGGTCAACGATTTCTCGCTGGGATGGGCCAGTACGTAATGGATCGACATTAAGTCCTTCGTTTCTGCTTGCGGATGTGTTTGTGGGCTAGGTAATCGTGGGGGTGCGAGCAACGGCGATCAATCAGATGACACCTGTTGCCCAACCTCCCTCGTTCGTTCGCCACTTTCACCAATTCGCAACAATTAGCAGCGATCCTTATCAAGGTTAGACTCTAGGGTGGCCGGGGCACCAACGATCCTAAACCGACGAGTTATCGGGCGTCGCTCCCCCACACACATGAGAGCTTCACACCTGGACTAAATAATAGCTGTCATGATTTTCGATAACGACGATCTGATTAAATTTATATATATATATTTGCCTAATCGCATTAATTAATACAGAGATCAGATTAAGATCTTATCAAAACTTTGACAAAAAGTTTCAATATAGACGAAATATAGTTTTGATAAAACAAATATTGCACGCAAAACTTCTCTCTTGCGAGAGAATCTGCAAACAAAAAAAAATAATTTCTATCAAGACACATTTCTATATACGTGTTACGACATTCTGATGAAGATATTGCCGTGCTCGCTCGCTACCTATTATAGCCAGCGATGCGTTATTATTTTTCCGCGGTGAAACGCGAGAGAGGCATTTCGTGAATGATGAAAATCAAGCGCGTGGCTTCCGCAAAGCAGCACGTAACGAATTCACTCGCGCGGCATAATGAGCGTAATCGACGATCTAATAAATGCAACGGTATCTGAAGAAAGAAGGCAGTTCTTTTGCTACAACAGGTGCAGATTATATCGCAATACAGATGGCGCGAACCGTTGCGACAACACGGCGCGCTTTGAAGAACGGGCCGAATGAGAGGAACGCTGCTTTTGCAGTTAAAATTCATTACGCGCCCGGTGCTTCTCCTAATTAATTTAATTCTCTATGAGCACGTTCGTTATCGATGCATTGCTCAATATCAACAACCGGTCGGTAATTTTCTATGCCATTGACGAAAAGTGAGGTAACTCGTCGAAAACTAATGGAGTGGTTGCGTTGTTTTTGCGTAAGTCAACCGCAATTATATTATTGTTTCACTGTGGCGTTGTAGAAAAAATTTATACATTTGTGTAAGACAAAAGGCAATCAAATTGAGTCAGTTTTGAGAGTCGATTATTATTTTTTGAAGATTTCTTTTAGATATAAGATTGAAAAAGAGAGACGGATTCTGTTCACAAGATAGAACATTGGATCTTTAAAAAAAAGCATTATTTTTGAAAGGAAGAAACCCGTATCGATCGCGCGAAAACAAGGAGTACCGCTAAGGGCAGTCTGAGAGAGAGAGAGAGAAAGAGAGAGCCTTTTATGGGCAGAGGTTGCCGGAAAAATAGAGAAGCGAGTGGATGAGAACGAAGTTCGTACGACGTAACCCCAACATTTTCCTGACGCTACAATGTTTCTCCCTTCGTGCTCGATTCTCCGCTCTTGTTCTTTTCTCTCTTCTCTTTGTCTTTTCCTCTTTTCTTCTCTTTCCCCTTTCCGGCACTTCATCTAATCATTGAGTGCGTCTTTTCTTCTGTACTCTTCCCCGTGGCGATTTCTGTTCTACGATCTGCGGCTCGAAACGATGCGCGCGCTCTCCGACAATTTCAACACAGATTTCGCCATCTTAGTTTTTTCTTGTATTTAAACATTTACAAATCAAACTCAACATATTTAAATTTGACGTTACAAAATGCAGAGGAAAACAATACTGACTGACGTTACAAAAAAGCCAAAATCATTTTCTGCAAACAACATCGCAATATGCAAACCGTCACAACAATTGGCTTTTTTACAACACCACGTGTGTTTAGCAATAAAATATTCGTAATCGCAACTGTGTTTTCCGCAGCTTAAATCTTGACACAAGTTGCGTTCAGTAGTTGCGCGTGATAAAGTTCCATTTCGGTTTTCACACACGGTGCGAATTTGCGAGTTGAGGAGTTGCAACTCCGTCGCCGGAAAATCATGCGGTGGTTGTCGTTAGTGTTCGAGAGTCGGGAGAAGAAGAGGTTCTCCGATCATTCGGCGAGGAGAAAGGGGATTTTCCGCGGACGACATTCTCCTTCGTTCTCACAGTTACGACGCCTAAGAGAAACCGGAGGTGGCGCCTCTCGGAGGAAGGCTTGGTAGAATTATGAGGGTAGAGCATGTCGGGGGTGCCACATGGGAAGGAGCTATGCCTCCCCTGGCGCCGTCAGATCGTTCCCCAACGACCACTCCTGAACTAAACTGCTTTTGCTACCCTACCCCGAAGTACCATCTCCCACTCCGAAGTCAAGCTTCCTTGCCGTTCGTTTTAAGTACGTATAGATGTCACACGCCGCTTAAAAATAGGATTGTACTCAGAAATTTAAGAACAGAAAGAACGGAGAAGAAATCCACGTGGAGCTTAAACCGACCGAGAGATAATAGATACTGAGAAAAAGTTTGAGTAAAAAAAGAAGTGAAGAAAAGAAAGCGGTAAACAGGAGTTTCGCTACTGCGTTACAATGTTAATTTCTATCTTTCGCCTCGTTTCATCTCATTTCTTATGGCGATGTATACTTCCATATCTATAAAAACTACATTTTGTTTTGTTACGAAATCGATTTGTAACCAGTGAGATTGTAAATTATTATTAGATGATTTGAGCACGACCGGCGGTCTTTTCATCTCTCTGAATGTCATCGATAATACCGAAAAGCTTTCTCTGTTGCGAACAGAAAATTTATATTTCTAAAACAAACTGTAGTAAAACTGCGGAAATCCAACAGACTTCTGTGTCTGAATGAGCCGCGAGTATCGCACAGGTCGGGAATGATGGAGAGAGAGCTCGCGTCTCTCTGCTTCTGCCCATCCCGTCACGGCCAGGAAAATCGTAGGCAGTCACTACGGTCGACGTTCAGCGGGAAAACAGGAGATGGGTTTGGGTTTTGTGCGCGGCAGCTCTGGAACCACAAACTTTAATGCCGGCATTACTTTTATGCCGCGACTTTATGCCAAGTATCCCATCAAATATATGACCCACACTCTCCCGCACGCTTCCCAGAAACGGTATAGAGGGGAGAAGTACACCCTTCTCCTTACTTAGGCGATCCTGCCCTCAACCACCCCCGCATCCGCCCGGCTAAATTATTGCGAATAAAACTTTATACTCAAATTACCTCTACGCCAACTTTATCGCATTTCGCTGGTGCCGCCTAGCTGCTCCCGCCGCCGTAACCACCGCCATCATGGTGGCGCGTTCTCCAACCTCCGACGTCTCTCTCTCTCTCTCTCTCTTTCTCCGTCGGGGGTTGGTGACTAGGCGGATTTAAATTTTCCTCTCACGGATCGGGATTAATTTCTTCAGATCTCGAGTGCGCGCGGTCGACACTGCGGTTTAATCGTTTCGAGACGAGTTGTGTGGTTTACGACAAGTTTCTCCACGTACGTACGTTGCTAAGGATCAATGATCTAGGGTTAAAAAAACAAATATTCCGGACCGCCGACGGGCGTGGATCTTGACCGCGGCGGTGTGGGCGAGAAGAAGCAATCGATGGTTGTCAATGAGCTCATAACGCTCGTTAGCGGATGTGTACACGCGCGAGTGGATATCACGAGGGGGGATTTCCGGATTGTGATGCGAGCGCAAACTATCTGTAATTGTCAATTATCGTGGCGTTCGTTAGGCGTCGGCCGTTATTGATCGCTCAAAGCGCCGCTGAATCTCGCGATCGCGCGCGGCCTATCTGCGTACCGATCGCCGAAGAGAAGAAACAATGTTTTATTAGCGTTGCGAACATGTTTCATTTTGCGATGACTTGGATCTTTGCGCCGACCTCCTATTGGATTGTATTGGATTTAAAAATGAACGTTGAATTTTATTTGAAGTTACTCACAATAATCTTTTGTGATAAACATAAACAAATCAATTAATTGCCACAGCTTTTTTATTTCAAAGTTTGTTAAAAGAGTTTTGCGTATAGATTCACGCGGAGGCCAAATGTTTGCGCGATTTTTGAATGCGACGTGATGATTTTACAAACGTTACGTTTTATCGACACTTTTTACACATTTATCACAATATAACGACAACGCAATCTCCAGAAACTTAAGCCGAAATTCTCATCGCTCTCTTTCCCATCGACTTACAATTCGCGCCGTTGCTAATATCATCATCGCGCTCGTGCCTTTAACGTATAAAATGGCATCAATTCGTACCGGTATTTCCGACGACAGGATCGGATGATTGTGGATTTCATCGTGGTTAAACGCGCATTAGGGCGTTTCGCGTTCTCGCGGCGTTAATGTGGAGCTTTAAAGTTATTACGGTCCATTATATGCCGCGGCGGATTGCGGGAGATTTCAAGGGGCTTTTGAGGATTTAGCGGTCCCGGGGCAGATGCTTCGTCCATGGTCCGCGAATAGGATCAAAACGGAACTCTTCTCTCGTTAATTCCAAAGGTGGGAGAAGGATCGGCGAGGGATAGCGAGTACCGCGCAAAGCGGCAAGACAGATAGAGATAGAGGGAAAGGGAGAGAGAAAGAGAGAGAGAGAGAGAGAGAGAGAGAGAGAGAGAAACGGAGGCAAAAGCGACAGCCAGAGTCGCAGAACTGTTCCGCTGAGCTGTGGACACAATACGGGACTCGCTCCACGGCTATTGTACGCCCTTCAGAGCCGCACAATAGCTGGAAAAGGTGTATCCTGATGTTCCGCCACCTCTCTCTCTCTCTTTCTCTCTCTCTTTCTCTCTCTTTCTCTCTCCTTCTCTTTCGTTCCTTCTCTGTCGAGAGAACGAACAAGCGAGAGAAAGAAAAAGAGTCTGTAATATATTCCAAACAGGCGCGCTCCAACGCGATATGCACTAAGGTGTTATTCTTAAACAAAAGCAACCGCTACCCCGCAATGTCACAGTTCGCGTTTTTTGAGTTGCGTCATGTGCGTCACAAATCACAGAGTAAATTAATTCTTAACAAAAAAAAAAACAAATTCCTTGATTTTGTACATCTATGTTTAAACTGTGTCGATCAATCTACATTTTAACTGTGGTAAATTAATCCTCTTAAATTAACTCTTTTTTTTTCACAACGAAAAGTGAGGAAAGATATATTTCGCATATAATCGAAAGAATTTTCTTATTGTTATATTGCCACGCTCGCGTATTTTACGATGTCTCTGCTTGCGTGTATCGTATCAGATACATAAATTAAAATGATACACACACCGGAGCCACGCCATTTCGTGTGCCATCTCAGTCATTTTGATGAAGTGTCCCCCGTTTTTGCTCGCGCTCGGGGATAAGTATATTATTATATACTAGGAACCGCGTGCGCGGGGTGCATTGTCAAACGGCAGCTGTCGGCTCCGTGTACACAACTATATTAACTGTGGCTGCGTTAAAGTCTGGCAACACAATAACTTGCGTACATGTGTGTGTGTGTGTGTGGCATGTGTATCGAAAGCGCTCAGCGTGTGTGTATGTGTTTGTTTGCAATGCCGTGCATCCTGACGACAAAAGCTGCGTTCCCAACAATGATACCGGCAAGTCAACAGTCACCGACGATCCTCTAAGCACAATGTAACACGCGATTTATAATGTATCGTCCCTGCACCGACACCTCGTCTCCCCTCGAGACGATCATGGGAAGTCAAGAGGATGGTGTACATTCGCCATTATGCGGCGCGGTACGGTCAGAGGAATGTTATTCATCCCGGGGAGGCATATTTCTCGCGCGTTTTTCTCGTAGTAGCGCACTGTTTAGTTGAAGTTTCGAGTCAATGGCGTATCGCGCGCACGATCGAAGATACGATCGAAGTGAAATAAATAATTATCAGTCGTCGCGTATCGCATCAATCACAAGTTAACTCTAATGCGAGATCGTGGCGTAGGTCGTGGGAAGTGACACTGCGATTTCGTTTTGCAATTGCTCACCAGATCGATTACGAAACGATAACACACGTGATGGAGCTTTCCTGTGATTATTACTCATCGGTGATGAGCAATTAATAGCCGAGTATTCGACGGTTCATTAACTTTCAATCAATCAGCGATGACCGGGTGGATATTAAACGTATGTTTTCCCGCGAGTCATCGTGCGCTAAACAGCAATCGCGCGCATATTTTTTTCCGCAGCAGAAATCCGTGGAATTCGCGCTGTCACACGGAGAGCGAGATATTAGGCGGGACGTTCCCGAGAACGTCTCGGACTTCTTCTTTCCATTAATTCTCGGACTTCCGTTCGTTCGTGCAATTTCGGCGTACAGAGAGCGTTTCTCGAACAACTTCGGACAGAGTATTCTAGCACTCGGGTAGAAACAAAAGGGACAAAAGCATTATAGGCTGACAGAGTAAGCGACCATCCGGTTTCATTGCGGTTCCGTCTGTCCTCTGACGTTTCCACGGCAACCTGAATTCCGTGCGTCGCTATCGGCGCTGTTGCTGCCACCGTCGTTGCTGTCGTTCGTTGTTGTCGTTGTCGTCGTCGTCGTCGTCGTCGTCGTCGTCATAGTCGGCATTTTCGTCGAGGCGTAGCCCTCAAAGTCTCTCGCACCGATTCCCTCTCATGCGCGGGGGAGGAGAAACCCGTAATTGTAACTTCATTTGAAGCTAATTTCGGCTAGGGGTATGATGAAACGCGGTAATAATTGCGTTATCCAGACAAAGGACGGTTATGGATACGCGCCGCCGCCACTGCTGGCGTTTCCAACGTGGAGACACCATCCTCCGGATTCTCCGCCCACCCCCGAGGGTGCTGCCGTGCCGGATAATGTAGGAGGGCCTCCTTCCCTTTCGCTCTCGCGTACCGCAAATATGGCTGCTTTAACGAAGCTCGCGACTATGGTGCACCATATTGTTCTCTCTGCGTCTATATATGTGTGTGCTTTTCAGTTAAACACCGACGTTCTGTCGCTCCTTTACTCAAGGAATCTCTCACTGGTTTATCTGGAATGTCGTTGTATTTTCGACGAGTTTTCAAGAGAATGAATATATAAAAAAGATTGTGCGTTTAGAACAGCTGATGGAAAATTTTGTTTAGATTGCGATATTTTGAAGCTTATTTTTTTTCCGTGTCGTTGATATCGATAGTAATACGTTACCGAAGAGAGAATGCGAACGAATGTGACATTCGTCACGGGAAACTGTTGTTCGTCGAGAAAGCGAAGTGACAAGCCAATTACTCGAGACGAGTTTCTCAAGTCGAAATGACAAATTTTTCGACGATTTGACGGCAGTCTGGTGAAAGAGAATCTTTCCCGCGACGCTGCCAGCGGAATAGTAAATAAGTTCGTCAGGGGTACGGCAGGACATTATTTATGAGGATGTAATTTAATAATCGAAAGATGAACAGGGAGATACCCGCGGCGACGCCGGCCGGAAAGCCGAAAGTGGCATGAAAGTAGCAACCATCCTATTGGCCGACCCCTCTGTGTGTATCTTTCTGCGTCCTCCAGAAGAACTGTCAGCCATATGGCCCGGACCGCTCCTGCGCCGTCACCTCGCTCGGGAGATTCCGGGGGTGCGAAATGATATGGAAGTAATGGAGAGCAAAGCGTAGCCGGTTGCGCCTCGACAGTAGATTGAGTCGCGCGATAGAAGCGGAGCGACGCCGCGAGAGAGCGATGACAGATTGATACAATTCCGACGAGATTCAACGCGACAGATTTTCTGCCAACTGTTGTCGTCTTGTCGATCATTACGCCGAATTAAAGCTGAGAACATTATCGAATCTGCGTGTCCCCGATCGCCGATCTTTTATCTCAAATGGGGATCTTGCTGTCTGTCGCAGACTTGCTCGACTAATGCGTAAATTAATTTATCAAAATATTCGTCACATGTCTCAAATGAAATAAAATACAACCTTAAAATAAAATTAATACATCAAACGCACCGTGCAACTTGCAGTAAGACACAGTGATAAAATAATAATTAATAAGTTAATACTCTCAGAAAAGAAAGCTTCCATAATTAAATCCGGAATAGAATAAATCCAGATAATAAAAGATAAGGAGAGATAGACTGGTAATGTAAAATCTTATTATAATAAAAAGAGCAAACTCACTCACAGAAAATTATAACAAAGAAATTATTAATCAATAAAATATGACTATTAGACATCAGTCAGTGAAATTTAGTTAACTGGAAAAATATTCAAGTCTCGAAAAGATTTAACGCGCTTCAAATGTGACCTTGATCACTGTCCGAGAATCTTCGATGTCGGAACAAGAGGAAGTTAAGGGATCAGTGGCTTCTTCCCTAGATATCGACTCTACCGTAGCTTGCGGCTTCGGGGGGCGAACGCGAGAGGCACGCGAGAACGTGATGTCGAGGGCTGTGTCGAGAAAACGAGAAGAAGAAGGTTGTGAACCGGCGTAAAGCTCTCGGGCAAACCTCGTTCCTTATCGATCTGCTCCTGAGACTCCTCCGACTAAGAAGAAGGGAGAGGGAGAGAGACAGAGAGAAAGGGATCGACACCAAGAGAGTAAACGACAGAGGAAAAGAGAAAGAGAGAGAGAGAGTCTCGGTAGAGAGCCGCCTACTCGACCGTGACTCCGCAGCCGAAGCCGAGCCTATCAATATTTTCTGCCGAAATTCACCGTGGCTCTCTTTCGGCAATTCTTCTTTCTTTATACTCTTTTCTCTACAAACTCGCTCTCCTCTTTCGGTTTTATCTTCGTCCCTTTCGATATCGCGTTTTCAAAACACGCTTTCTTCACTTTTCTTTGATATTACATGCGAAATCTGTGCATTTTGCATTATCAGTCTTGTCTTCTCCGTTTCTCGTATTTAACTGCGCGTGGACGTGCATTTATACGCACTCGCATTCAAACACGACTTCCGATTAATACTCTTCGCGATCCGTTAAATGTATCAAATGAATCGACAACACGAAACTCCTTTCAAACGAAGAAAAAGTGTCGTGGTAAAAACCACGCGGAGGAAACGTTCCTTTTTAATCAAGACGCGATTCCTAAAGAGCGCGCGAACACGAAATAATAAGGGAAGAAGAAGTCGCTGCGTCGGCGTCTTTAAACGAATAAAGAAGAGGGGGCTCGGAACTGTTAGCGTTCCGCTTTTCTCTCACTTTTTCACTTGTTTTTCCGTTCTCCTCAATCCTGTCTCATATACGGGATATATAACTGTTATTTTTCGCAAAAGCCACTCCATTATTTTTCTCTCTTCTCGTCCGTCGTTTTTAGCGTGCGCTCGCGTTCGCGCGCGAGTTCCATGCCGCTCTCCTTCTCTCTTCTGCCATCTCTCTTCCGATTCTCTGTCCCGCGCAGACGGTCTCATTTCGAAGTGCTCGGACAAAGCAGAACAATACATTATATTAGCTGTATCATTATTTCTCCATCCCGCGAGAGCTACATCGAAGCCCAGAAAAACTGGGACATACTCATAATGGGAGAAATCACCGTCGCTGATGCAGTTTCTGTTTCTTCGCGGTAAAATCTCGCTCGATATCGAGATCCATCTTTTTGTTTTGTTTTGTTTTTTGTCAACTAACTTTCAGCTGTGTGCCAAAAAGAATAAAATTCATCGAAAGCAGAATTTGATTAAGTTGAAATTTTTTCTGTCATGATTTGATATTGCTTTTCGTCTTTACACGTGTCTTTCCGTCTCATCATTAAGAATTTTATATGTACGAGAACTTACATACTAGATAAAATTACAAAGTGTTAATCTCCACGTCGATCTCCGTTCGATTTTATTTTCTCCTCTCCAAAATACATCGTCATTTCGATGAATTGCACACGTCCGTTGCGACAGAGAAACTGTTCGCTTGAACATTCGGTGAAGAACGTACACGGTCTTCCAAAATCCCTCTTGTTATCAAATCGCGACGCAATTAGACTGCGGGAGTACGCGCCCACGTATGTTTCCATTTTCCAAAACGTATGCGCGTTTCCGCATGCCGAATCATCGAGCGGAAATGCGTTTACCTTCATCGAATGGGTAAGGCGGAAGGTTACGTGAGGGTTGGGTGTAGTACGTGAGTGGGTGATGGTACGTTGAATGGGCGCATGTAGATAGTGAGCGAGGTGAGTAGCTAGCTAGGTAGGTAGGTAGGTAAGTATCCGCGTAGGGACAAGGAGGAAAAGGAGACTCGCAAGAGGGAGACTCGCGAGAGGAAGTGAGAGAGGGAACGCGGCTAGAAGTTAGAAGAGAGAGAGAGAGAGTGAACATACCAGAGGTGGAGAAGTTACTTGAGCAACAAGCCAACCGCCGCCGCACCCTCAACTGCAATCCTAGACACATCGAAAGTCTCGGCCAGAAAATAATTCCTGTACGTACATACGCCCACGTTTCACGCTGTCGTGAGCGCGCGCGACGCGTAAAAGAATCGAAATATGCTTCGCGCCTTCCGCGGGATTTCCATCGCCTCTCGTGCGTTTTTTGCACGGGGAGAAAGAGATTGATCGACTTTGACGAAATATTCATGTTATGAAAAAAAAAGAAAAAAAAACGTTAATTAATTACTCTCAATTTCGATGCGCGATTTATGCGAATTTATTAAAACTCTCTTTCTGTATGTTGTGACGCAACACTTGCCTTGCGGAATGTATTGTACATGAGTTGAGCCTCCAATTAACGTGAGCAAATTTCATGGAACGCGAAGAAAGAAAATAAGCGGATATGTTAAACCACCGAATCGGGAGGGGATGAAATCTTGACGACGACGAAAAGTCGCGATAAAAGAAACCGTTGCAAGCCTAATTGCGTCGCGCTGATCCCTCGACGACGAAAATTTAAATAAAGCGGCCGCGCGCGTAGTACTTACATCGTTACGTGGGCACTAACTCATTTGCGTGCGTTTCCATTAGCGGCTGCGGGCCGCGGAAATAGCGTTAGTGGATTTCACTTGCTGGCAATTCGATTCGCATTACATTCCATTTCATTATCGGACGAGTGTGTACGTGTGTGTGGGAAACGCGCGCGCGAGAGACGATGAGATCCCGGAGAGACGGCCCTTGTGAACCAGGCGGGAGATAAGGTCTTAAGTAGCGACTGATTAAATCTCGGGACATATGCGAGCCGATCAATGGTACCCCAGTGTCTCTCCTGTGTTCTCTCTACATCTTCCTTCTCCCTCTCTCCCTCTCTCTCTCTCTTTCTTCCAGTCCTCCCCTGCCCTCGCATTCTTTCTCCCGCTGTGTGTATCCTTGTGTAGTCTCTCTTATTGGTCAAAAGGGGAACGAGTCGTTTCAGTTTGTGTGTGGTGCTGATACGCTGTAATGCCGTCCCGCGGGAACTCACTCCCTACCGATCTCGTAAAGGCGGCTTCTACGTAGGTACTCGTGTACCCGGCCGGGCGACGCAAAAACACTTGAATTAATCGGCCGGTCCCGGAGGAACCTGCGAAAGGTCAATGGGATCGGGGTGACGGGTCCGGATGCGCACTTATCTCGATGCACATGCGAATAGGGTGCACATACGCGAATTCTACGCGCGAGATAACCGATCGCGCCCTATTGCGAGCCGATTGATTGCGAAGCATATGTCGCGATTCCTCCGTAGCAGTCGGGAACGATGTAATTTGCTGGTTTTCGGCTGGTGATTAACGAGAGTGATGACTCTTTCCTCAATAAAGTGTTTTTTTCTTTTTGCTTCACAAAGATGATAAAACAAGTGTCGAGGAGAAACATCGGCACTCACCGGTTGATGGAAGAGACGGATGGCACGTTGTCCTGCGAGCAAATGCCTTCGGCCAGCAATCTATCTCTTATCTCCCACGCGAACATCGTTGGATTGTCCCTCTTGTAATTGGCGATCGCGTCGACGACCGGCGGCGTCGCGACTTTCGGCTTAGAACCTCCTATGACACCGGCCTTGAAACTACCGGTCTCGTAATACCTAGAAAATAAAACAAAACATCGCGATGTGATAAGTCAGCGTCGTATTTCGTTTTTTTTTATTTATGCAAACAATTTTTCTCGATAAAGAAAAGCTTCGATCCGCGCGCTTCAATAAAAGTGTAACTCGTGAAAGCGCGCGGCGCCGACAAGAGATCGGGTCGCCAAAGTTCGCGGTTTGCCTATCTCTTGCGCTCCATTATGGACACACGGGCGGCCGAAGAGGGGAAAAAGAGAGAGGAACAAACGTTTTTCCCGCAGTGGGCGGTCAACGTCGGAATAACGAATCGCCGTCCAGCGGCGCGTCAACGACCGGCTGTTTTAAAACAAACGGCTTCTGGCCTCCCGCTGTTGCCTCCCTCTCTCTGCCCTTCGGACCTTTCCCTCTCGCTCGCTCTTCTCTCCCGGGCCTCCCACCGGCGCGAGACGCGTATATATACGCACACGAGATGGGCAATCGCGATTGGCTCGCCGTGAACGCGCCCTTTGTGCGTAATTAGTTAAATAATATCTTCGCTGGTGCTTAAATTCAATTACGTTGGATAGACCGCAATAATGGTCCGCTTGTGGGCCACCTTGATGGATGTGGGTCCGCCGCCGGCGTCGGCGTCGACGTCGGCATCGGCGTCGACTCATACCCGCCGCTCGGATATCTCGCCAAATTTTGCAAGCGTGTGCACACTACGTGCATATATGTGCGCCCACGAATACCTATTACATATATATACGTGCGCGTTCTAGTATTAGATCTTCGCGTTTTTCGCTGAAAAACATTTGCGCGAATAAAAGCGTCGTAACAGGTTTTTTTTGCGTTGCATGTTACAGGAAAAGCGAGTTGGGACATCGTCGATTCGGGAATTATATTTCTCTGCGATATACCGATCCTTTTTATTTCAATTTTAATTGTTGCACAGAATTGAAAGTTTTAGTTAAATTGTTTTCGTCGTATGCGACGGGAGCAATTTTAAATCGTGTACTTTTGCGTTTTGTTGTATAGATACTTCTATTAGACCTTCGGTCGCGACAAAAATAAAGATGGATTTAAAATAAAAGTTGATTCAGCGTCCGGCGCGTGTAAAAAAATTAATTTAATCGATTGTCGATTCATTATCGATCCAGTTATGTTAATCGACGACAATTATCGCCTATATTCGGCGCGCGCACATTGTACACAGTGTTTCTTCTTTTCAAGGGAAAAACCGGCGCTTGTACACACACAGTAGTGCCTATTATCAGATTATTGTAATTTATCAAGTGTTATTTTCTCGCGTGATTGTCGCGAAGCAAAAGTATTTGCGAACCTGTGGCTCTCGAGAGCATTACACGTTCGGATAGCGTCAAGTTAGACACAGGTCTCTCGCCCCATCCTCTCCCTCACGAAATTATTACGATCATATCTTCGATGTAAAAACCCTATTCCCCGAACCCCCTCCGAGAACACACATGTGGCAATGCTCACTCGTGAAGTATTTCGCTCCCTCTCTCGTGTGTACCGCCTCCACCGTGAAATGGCCATTAGATCGCGCGATTTTTCAAATCGACCTTGGCGTCACCGGTGCATTATTCACCCTTGCCGCATTAATTTCGATTTAAATGGATTCGAAACAGTCTTGCGCGAAATCGAAAACGCCACCTCCGTGAAAAAATGACATTATTTACGCCCCTTATTACGAGAGACCGCACGAGACATCATTTTCACGTTACTACACAAGCACAGAATTATAATCCGAACACACGTACACACATCTATAATTTCAGTGTTAGAACATACTGTTAGACATTAGAATATACTGTTCTACACCGTAAGAAATTTCGTTTTGTCAATGTATTGACAGAATGTTTCAATTCTGATTTCGAATAATTTTTTGAAAAGAAGATCCACGTTTGCGCGCTATAGCGAGAGACACTTCGCGAGATTCGAGTCATAACGCTTTACGTAGACCCGGTCCCCGGAATCCGCGTACGGAATACAGAAGCAGACTCGCACAAAAGACCGGTCCGGACGACGATTTTTCTTGTCGAAAAAACGCAACTCCCAAAGAAGAAGAGCACTTTGTGCTCGTCTGTCTCTTCGTTGCGATAACTAGAAGAGGTTTTCCGGGTAAACGGGAAAAAGGGAACTCGATTTCATGGGATCACCGGTGCGTCGAAGTTTTCAACGCCGTCGAGACGACTTTAACGAACCTTCGCCCGAAAGTCGAAAGAAAATCCCGGTATCCGGTCTCGTCTAAGATTCGACGAACGAAGGCGAAAGGGTTAATCACGACTCGCGCCGTTCACGTCGACGACGCGTGTCGGCGTTAACGGCGTCATGTCGCGTCGCCGTTGAGAGGCTCTAAGACCGTTCACGCTGTATTTTCAGGTCATAAAATCCGCGCGCACCACGCGGAAGAACTATGTATTCAACTCGAACCTCGGATTCTTTCGGCTTAAGACTCTTTGCGTTTAAATTTGGAAACACCTCGGGACGCGCGCTGTCATCATCGTTTGAGCTGCTGTAACAAAGTTTTGCATCGGTTGATTCGTGCAACAAAAACACACTCGACAGATGCTTCATTAATAAAAGATTCAAGAAATTGTCTACAGTTCGAATCCTTTGATTGTCGAGATTATCGAGATCGAATACTTTTTTTCTCGCACACAAATGTTTCTGCGCGAAGTTAAATCCAGCCGAGAGAGATATATCGCGTCACGTGGCGCGTATTTTGTCATTGTTAATGACAAAATCTCGTTTCTGCGACTCGAATCACTAAACAGGGTTCTGGAGAAAGAAAGGAAACGGTAACTTTAGTCGTGGCAGTAAATAATCCAGTCGGCCTTTATTATGCTGGATTCATGAAAGAGCGGCGTATATATGACGATGATATTCGGGGGACGCGGATGACATTCGGGCCATCAAAGCGGCACGAGGCCACCCGTTACGTAGCGGAGCGGGGAGTAGTCGGAGGGTGGAAAAAACATGGAAACCGCATATCGTCGCGCACCCTCGTATCGCGAGGTTGAGGGAGGTTGGTTCCTTCCTTCCGGCTTGGTCTCTCTCTCTCTCTCTCTCTGTTCGTTTGCCTTCGTGATTCCAGCGTCTTTAATTAAATCGCTTCGGAAAGAGCCGCCGGTCTCTCTCGCTTTCCGCGTTTTTGCCTTCTCATCTCCGTTCCTTTCTTTCTCTATCTTTCGCGATTCGAACGACCTTGACCACTCCGCGGCGCGGAAATTGTGGAGTTGCGCTTGGCAAGATGAGCTTGATCCCGCTCGTAAATCACTTCGACCATGTTGTTTGTTTGTTATCCCGTTTTCTCTGAGCTTGAAATACGCAGTTTTCAGAAACAAAAAACGTAAATTAATCACTCGTCGCGAAATCTTTATTATTTATTCAAATATAAACAGGTTGCTTTTTGCGAATAAAAATTTACGTACAGTAAAGTTGTGTATTTAACGTTTTAGATTAGTTTTCTAGGAAAAATTTCTTTAGAAAAATCTCGCGATTGTTTATTTATCATAATTATTCGGATTAACATATTTCGATGTAGACAAAACAGACTGACGACACTGATCTCGCTCATCATTTTGCGCGCCGCACCGTCGGATCGCTCGAGATCTTCGGTTGCGGTTGTAATGGATATATATACAGGGGTAGAATGTATACAGTGTCGGTATACACTCACCTCGACAATATCTTAGATACACAGCCGTGAGATACCCTGAGTTGTCTGGAAATGTCGCACGGTCGGACGCCGCTGTGCGCGAGCTCGACGATCCTCTGCCTGACTACATCCGGTAGCGGCCTTCCGTTCACAAAGACGCCGCCGAGCTGGTTGACTCCGCCGTGACCTGGAAAAATGGAAATCGATCGAACGCATTAGTCGACCGACTGGAAGATTCGATATGCTTTAAATTAGATAATAATGCAATTTTTCTGATGCTAAACAAAGAGAATAATATAGCGATAATATGGAAACAAGCTTCGAGATATATTACAATGGCGTATTGTATTACAATTTCAAGTATCGTCTTAACTGATATACGTGTGTATATGTACCGAATTTATAAAAAGATCAATCGTACCGTGTCAATCGTACCGTAAACGAGATTCATCGCGAAATATCACGGCGTTTAAACGCCGCGTTCGTTTAATCGCAAATCAGATTTCACGCGCGTAGAATTGAGATCGTCGCTGAGAGGAAAGATCGCGGAGAACGGATCGCGTGAATGTCGATGTAAATTTTCTCTCGAACGGTCTGTCATCATGAAATCTTTCTTTGCACACTTTGAACAGATGTATTATAGGTATAGCTGAATGTTGTACCCGTTTGCAAACGAGACTCTCTACCGAGACTCTCTACAACTTGTCCGTTACGCTTTAGTAGTTTTTCGCCACGCACTATGTTTGTCCATATTGTTACACTAAATATAAATTCATTGCTTTCGCGCGCTTCTTATAAAAGTCATTCCGTCGGCGAACTATATCTGCGCGGCATCGAAGGCACGGCTTTTCTAGGATTAACACGCGTCGCGAGAACATTCATTATTATTAGTTTACTCTCCGCTGCCACTCTCTCGCAGGCTTTATTTTCGTGCATTAAAGCTGTCTAACGCGATAAGCGGCACTTTGGAGCCAATATCGTAATGGAGGGTTCTGCGTTGCGACATATGTCTCCCTGTTCGTGCCAGTGCGCCGATGATTCGATGATCATCGTTGTTTTCGACAACCCCTCGACGACAATGAGTTAAATCGGCCACTGTCGCACTCTTATGGCACTTTAATCGATATTTTCTCTCCCCGCTTTGCTTGTTCTTCTAAATACATTTACCAAAAATGACCCATAACGCGTATTCAGAGTCGATAACGCTGAAGAGCTTGGAAAATTATTGCAATGTACATTCGAGTGTAGATGAAAATGTTAAGAAGTGAATTAAAATAACGCGACAACTCGCGAGTCGAGTTGTTATTGTGCTCGCGCGTCGTTTTCACGAGATTTCCTAATTACAATAACGCGCTATGTGCTCTATGAGACGTGAACTACGACGAATTTTTTGCCGCCCGATCGTATATCGTGTCGGCTCACTCGATATGATCTCGTCGTCGCACGAAGACAATGAGGTCTCCGCGATCATTACTGGAAACGATACGCGCTTTCCGGTCGCAAATCAATTCGCTCTCGCGTTTATGGTCGCATCCCCCGCGGCGCGGCCGGTAGTCAGGGCGATAGTCGTTGGGATCCATGGTGGCATTGCCAGAGCTCCATGACTACCCTATACGCACACACGCCGTCACGCCTGCTGACCACAGCTATACGAGGGCTCTGGTCCGGCATGGAACCACCCCCGAATCAACTAGCTAGTGCTACTGCTACTACGGATTCTGCTGGAACTGGTCGCCGTAGCTTATTGCCACCGCTCCGTTCCGCACTTCTAGAGAACACGCCGAATCAAGAGACGGTTTCAGTGTCCCTATTAGTTCTATCTGCATGACTGTGTCTCCATTGTCCGTTTCTATTTCTGGTTTATACTCGATTTTTATTTACTAATGTAAATTGGATATGCTCTTCTCACGAAGTAGGTATTTTTTAATTTTTTGTTCTCTAAATTATCTCCGCTCAAATATGTCACGTAAAACTCAAATGTATTTCGAAGTAAGAAAACAAATTTGCTTCGATTTTCGCGGTCGACATTGCAATTCAATGTGACCACGATAAGAGAACAGAAACTCTGATATAATTGACAAAGCGCGTCGTCATTTGATGAAACTTTTTCACGAGAAAGCATTAAGTAGCGATTTTGCACGCAATTTCTACAGATCTAAAGTAAACTCGTTCGAGCTTATATGTGAATTTGTGTTGATATTTCGATTGGTAATTGGAGAAAGCCAATGGCATTTCCCAATCAATCGCAATTCGAGCCACCAGTATAAAAAGCTGCACCGATACAAAATAATAAGATGACCTAGCTGATCGTCGAAGTGCTACGGATTATTTCCGGACGAAGAAAGAGATTCCCATCGGCTCGCCGTTACATTTTCATTACGCGAACGAATTTCAATATTAGAGTGTGCTAACGATATATTCGAAATCTCTCTTTGCGCAATTTAAAATCCGATCTGATTTTCGTTAGATCTTATCAGAGTTTTTGGAAATACGCGGCGCGCGAATATTCATAAATATTTATAAGTAAAACTTGTGGAAGGAAAATTTTTGACAAAATCAATCTAACAATTTCTCCCGCTGACAATTGCAATTGCAAAATTACAGTGAAGACCAAAATAGTTATAATAAATAAATATTCAAAATTTTTCGCTCATTTTGTCTGTTTATTTGCGAGGAAAGAGATACACGATCGTACGTGTATATATCGCGGGAGGCCAAGAACTTTGATATAGATTTCCATATAGTCACTCGATATTTCTCCGACATTGCGCTGCTTTGTTCCCGTATAACATTACACCTTGGCGTTATATATTGCCGGAACGACCGAATACGACGGACTTTATTACTTGAACGGATAGAAAAATATGCGCAGAAATGTAATTCGCCAGTATGTGGCGCGCGCGCATATGTATTTTAAAATTTTACCATATTTGGATCGATTGCATCGCGATCGAAAAGCGCGTTAATAACTCTATTATGTCAATGATAAAAATAAAGAGTTGGATTTTTTGTTTATTTGTAATTTCTTACGCAAAACGATTACTTGCAAATATAAACTTTTAGAATAAAATTCTTAGAATAAAAAATGTCCAGCAGGCAAAGTATAGGAGAGGATAAAATCAGATGAGATGAAGTATAAATTTCTCTAGGAATTTGGAGAGGAGAGAGTTTCGAAACTCGCGCGGGAATCGCTCCTACGCAGATTGCTCCGTCGCAAAGATTGCGGTTTTAGATTTTTGCCGGTACCGATACCGCTACGATTAGCGATTGAAAGCCATTGAATTTCTTGTTTTCGCACTCTCGTTTACCCACCGATCTCGCGGATTCGCGTTCATCTTATTTCTCGTTCATCTTATTTGCTCTATTTAATCGGTGCCTCGATCGCGAACTCGTCGAGGAGAAATCGCGCGCGATTCTGAGAGAATCGTTTTGTGCGCGAGTACACGCTGCGGTTCTTCTTGCATTAGTTATTGACATCGGTCGACAATCGCGCTTTTATACACCGAACTCGCGCACACCTTCGAATCGCTGCTAGAAGAAATATAAAACGCAAGAAATGGTTCGCGATATGTGCGCAGCAAACTGAGAGCGTTAGAAAAAACTCTAAGCGCGAAAGAAACAGTCGCAAGCGATCGTAAGGTTAAATTTTTTTTTATCTCTCGAAGTGATTAAAATCGCGTCCTTAGGATTGTTATCCGACGCAAATAATTTGCCAGGTGAGTTCACAACTCGCTGTATAAGAATACAAAATAGAAAAAATATATAAAATACGACTTGTAAAATATCCGATTAGTAATTGCAATTACTTGCGAGGTAACGTATGTGGCGGGAATAATAATAATATCAAAGAGAGAGAGAGATAATATCAAGAAGAAGAAGTTATATATAACTTGATGAGATTAATTTTAAAATTTTCAAATCCTCCAGTTTCTCTCTCAAAAACATGTACATCTAAAGAAGACAAGAAAGCAAAGAAAATATCGCAGATGATGTACATTTCATTGAGAGATTAGAAGACTAACTGATGACCGAAGGACTAACTGATGGTTAACACTAGCGATAAAGTGGATACGAGGCTGTGTGAGTAATCTCTTACAAGTGTAATATTCCATCATGTTCTGATTGTATCGGTAGGCACTACTCAGGGTAGTGCTGAGGTCCATCGCGGCACTGCCGGGCCCGACGGCCATCGGGAGTCCAGGTGCCTGCTTCTCCCAGCCCAGGGTGGATTTATATGCAATATACGAAATGCATCCGAAGAACCGACGAACCTTTTTTTATCTTTTATTTTATTTTTTTTTTTTTTTTTTTTCCCCCCTCGCCTCTTTCTAACGAGAACGGGGCAGATCAGTCGGCGACGCGGCACAATAACTGTCATCAGGAGCGTCTTTGTGCCGAACGACGGGTGGCTGCTGCGGACAACCGGTCGGCCGTCGCTTCATCTTCGTGAATCGAGCGCCGTGTCCCCGTCGGAAGAATCAATCTGATCTCACACTCGCGGAAAGTTTCTCGATGCGCTACTCACGCATCATTACGCGAATATTTGAGTTTGAGCATTCGGTATTTCTTGAGCCTTGTAAACCTTTTTTCACATGATTTTTCTTTTTGTAATTAATTCCCTTCCAAGAGAGAGAGAGAGAGATTATTGCACGTAATCCTTGTGTTCCGCGACGAACGTTGCCAGCTTATTGCAGCTGAAGATGTTGGCTTTTTTATAATAAAAAAAAAGACATCTTATAATACACTTTGAATAAGACAGTTACACATACGACGAGCACTTTATTTTTATTGTTCGTCACAATCACAATCTCGTTCACTGCATCCAAGTGGTCCAGTTGCAACACTCGTATTTAAAATATTTCAACGTTTCTTGCATGCGAAATTCAGTTTGACGTGTCTAACATTTGACATAAAGCTGTCAATGTCAATGTTTGCCACTTGTATCCGATCCGCGCTGGATTTTTCAGTAGTTTATTAAAGAACACGTCGCGCATATCCATCCAAATGCAGCAATATTTATCCCACGCATCTTTGACAGATGACAGACGTGTGTGAGCGTGATGACAAACCAATAAATCGGAGAACGTGAACAAAAAGCGCGACAACCTTTTCCGGAGCGACAGATTTGTTTTCGTGGGAAACGAAAGTTCCGGAAGTTGACTTAATCAACCGCTACGCGCTTTGCTTTTCGCGCCCTCGAAAAAGCGGCGCGCGAGCTGAAACCGAGCTAGTCAAGCCGAGAAGCGGCAAACCGAGCCGACGACGTGGAAGAGCACGAAGGTAGCTTCTGTCGACGGACACACGTGACTTCAGACAGCTTTCCGACCCCCGCCTCGCGGCGGCGAGCTTTTATCCCCACGCCGCGACCGACCCCGCCTTTTGCATCCCTCGATCAACATCCAGCCGGGCGTGATTGGTCGATGCGGCGTCACAGCCGGGTGGGGAAGCGCCCTGCAACTAGGGGTTTCTACGGAAACGGCAGCGGCGTCGCACGAGATAACCTCGTTATTGGCATCGCGGCGGCAGAAACGGGATGGACCGGGTGCGGGGTAGGCAGGCAAGGTAGACAGGGCGGCAAGAGGGTGGCGGAGAATTCTCGGAGATGGTGGAGAGACGAAGGCGAGCGCGAAACAAACGCTCGCCGGCTGGTCTACCGCTAACAGTCCCGCGCGAAATCACGCGGCGCACACCCCCGTGAGCACTGCTTATTCATGAGAGTGTCTTTCTCCAAGAAACAGAGAGAGAGAGAGAGAGAGAGAGAGAGAGGAAGTCGTATCTCTTGGGCTTCCTTGGCTACGATGTCGCGCACTATCGATTTTATTTATTTAAAAGTTACCCTCTTGTGTTGCGATTCGCTTCCTCTTCTCCGCAAATGCGGTATGAAACATTTCATCCTGCGGAATGCATTGTGGCACGCGTCGATCGCACATTTATCGATTTGTCACCGCTCTTTTACAACAAATTTTTCACTAATCACACTCTTGGATCTCTCTTTTCATTTTGTCGCAAAATCTCAGCAATTACTTTTTGTTATCTGTTATTTATTCGTATTGTTTTTCTTCTTTTTTTCTGTGTCTTTTTTTTTTTTTTATCAGTCTTGTTACGTCAAAACTGTCATCACCAGTTATTCGTTAAAATGTGAAGAAATAAATCGCTACTTGAAAATATAATCTTGGCGCAGTTAGCGAAGATCCGTTCGTGAACACAACGTTTGCATGCAACTTTTCTCTCGCTTGTGTCATAATGTTACAATAACTTAACACTAAAAGGATTAACTCTCAGAGCGTATCACACGACGTTCCGCGACATGCATCGCCGAGACTAATTACGAGACTGATTACATGGGGACAAACACCGTGGACACGGGCCGCGGAAGGATGGCAAAGGTGGCCAAGGGAGAAAAAGACTTGCAAGTCGCGAGCAATAAGTGGGGAAATTCCAAAGAGGAAGGTGGAGCTGCTGCGCGATATGTAGGTACTGGTTTATGAACTGCGGCGTATTTCGCTCTTCTTGGCGTTCCTTGGGAACTTATTCTCGGATATGATACGTATCGTAAAATATAGATACTTATTCACCGGAAGAGACTTACAGTTTACGGCGGTTAAAACGTCGACTGGTACGAAACATTATAAATGTTTATCGCTCATAAATACATCCCCGTTTGTCTCCACATTATTCGCATATTGTTTAATCTTTGTATTTACTTACGTTTTTCTGTATTTATTACTTATATTGTGTTCATGTCTATATAATTTTTAGTGCGTATTTAATAATTATAAAATTAAAACAATTAAGAAGAATTAAAAAGAAATGAGACAATTTTTTTTAAATAAAAATAAGGCAGAATATTTTGTAAATAAATTAACAAAAATATTATAAAATTTTATATGTCGATATGGGACAAACGCGACGGGATTATACAATATGTCATTATAACATATAAACTAAACAGCTTTTTAAATGTTACGCTGAGAAGGGCTAGGCTTCGGTCCGAGGCGCATGGATCGAGCCGGATCGCCCGGAAGGTGCGGTCAGCCATCACCGTCGTCGGTGGGACCGTCGCCGGGCCGCGAATCTCACAAGGGTCCGGTTTACATTCGAGTGCGTTCTTTTTCGTGATTTCTTTTTCTTTCTTCCTTTACTGCCCCCGCGTCACCGTCCGCTCGTTGTGACACTAGATATCCGAGATCGCGAAACTTTACTTACGTATATACGCGTCTTGTCAAACACACCGGTGTCGTTGTGCAACCGGTATATGAAACACCGACACTCGTGCTCAGGCGGAATGACAAAACTTCCTAGCAACAACTCGTCGTTGATCCGGTTGCCGATCCGTGAGAATATCGAAGAACTCGGGCGGGAAGTCGCGCGGATACAAAATTGTTTTTGAGACAGAAGAGATACCTCTTTTATCTCGTCTCTCTTTGTACATGTACAACAATTTTTACTCGCCAAAGTTGACACGATAATAATAATCCAAATTTTGGTTTATTCTCGTCCCCTCGCAAAAATGTCTGCTTTCATCTATTTTCGTGAAAGTGACACGGCGATAATCTAAAGTTTTTGTATTTTCGCCCCTCTCGCAAAAAAAGCTTCCTGCTTCACCTGACGCGTCATCCTCACGAGACATAAGACCCTCCATTCGTCATTACTACGCCGGTGAACCTAATCTCTCGAGGATCTCGCTTGAGATTACTCTTTGGCATATCATTTGCCTGAACGAACGAGCGGCTCCGGCCGCGTTGACGGGTAATATGTCCTCTACATGATTGCACCAGTGCCCGAGACGACGCATTTGTAGGGACGCACCCGGAGGCCCGACGCGAGTTCTGCGCCGCGGCGGAGGATGGGAAGCATCACTGCGGTGTACGTGGGGGTAGATGCAGATGAGGTCACCGCACAGGGTGCATCGATCATTGGGGTAATGCGGTTGCATCGTGCTCTTGGCTGTCTCTAATCAGTGCCTAGACGAGCCACTATCCTTCCTAATCCCGTCTAGCGGTCGTCGCATTAATCTCTTTTATCATATATCCCGCACAATCTATCCTAGTCTGCGTTCGAGATATTGTTCGAGTATATATTACATACGTTGCAATCAATTGAGTAACAATAGGATAATCCGAGAAACTTAAAAGTTTGTCTTTTTGTTTACGTTTGTATCTCAACTTTCTCGAAAAGAGATTGAAAGAAAGTATTTTTTATGTTTTTTTTTTTTCGATTTTAACTGGATGTCAAAACATTCTCATTGTAGCGTAAAATATCATACGTATAATGTGGACACGTAATAAAGATCCTCGAGTAAATTCTTCCGAATGGCGCGGCACCAGAATAGAGAAAAGAAAGGTAGGCGGCAATAACTCACGAGATTTGATGTAAATAGCACACTTACTTATTCGCCAGTGTCGCGCGGCAGAAGTTAAAAATACGAAAGACAAGGTGAGGGGGATGGCTCGTGCGGGAAAAGAAAGAGAAGGCGACTTTTTTGCGTAATGAAAGCAATCAATTCAAGTCCCTGCCGCCTCCGCTATCCTGCCGAGAGTGATAGTCGCGCTCTCTCGATCCTTCCGTTCGCTTCGCCCGCGTTCTCCCTCACGTTCTCCCGGCTTGGTCCTGTTAAGGACGGAGAAAAGGAGGTAGCGGCGGATAGTGATGGCGTTGGTAGTGGTGGCGGCTTCACCCTCGGCTTCGCCATGCCACCCTCTTTCTCGCCACCCCAACGGTGGTGGCCGCGAGACCACTTTTGTAGTCATCATAAAATGCCCTGCTTTCAAGTTCCGACAATTGCTACTCTTTTTTTGGTCCTCCCATTCCGAGGGTAGCGCGGTGATGGAGAATAACGAAGTGGGGATTGTGCAAGACGAGGGGGTGTAAGAGTAACGCAGGACAGAATGAGAGGGAGCGACCAAGGTGGCGGTTAATACCGAGCATTCCTGGCGGGAGACGCGGGATATATGGAAAAGGACGATCTCTTTAAAAGAGCTCTAAAGTATCGTTAATCTTCAGAAGAGAACTTTGTTATTTTTGCCCGAACAGATCAAGTAAACGTGTCCGCTTGATACCGAAAGAAATTGCGATGCTCTGAAATAAATTCGCTTCGTTGCTCCGCGAGGGTTCGTCGGCGCTAAACAGCGCCGTCAATGTTATTTTGTCAGATACATCGCGAATTGAAAACCCCGCGACAATATCTTACATGATTTATTACTGAATAGATTTTATAATTTATTGCAACAAAGAGAAAGAATAAAAAGGAGAAGAAAAAAGAAAGATTAGTGATCAGTGTAATGTTAATACAAATGTTACGTTTTGTCTCTGAAAATACATCAAAATGTTACAGAAATATAAGACTCCTTGATGACAGACAAAGAGGCGGTCTTCCCTCGGGAAATGCTAAATGTCAAACACGCAACCCTCCAAGATTCCCGCGAGAGCTAAAGGCCACAGCATCATAATGTGATTACGTTCTGTTCGTTATCCCCTTGTTTAGACGTAATTATTACACAGTGCGTCGACGAATTTATGACATCGTGTAACAGTTATAATGTCGAATAACTCGAAAGTGTAAGAAATAATTTATTCTATTTTTCTTTTTTAGAAGAAATGCAGCCGCATTTCAGGAGCTTCCCGTATCATCGCATGAATAACGTTACGCTAATGGCTGGAAGAAGGGTTACATCGCGCGCGTAAGAGGGACGCACTTGAGTAGTTGTCATTTTGCGGTGGGTGGAAAGCCCCCTCGAAGGACTTGTCCCCGAGTATAGCAATGAAACATGAAGGGTAACGTGTAACAGAGGCAGCATGAGCACGTGCTGTCGCGTGCCGCGGTGGGCGACCGTGATCTATGCGCCGTCACTTCACCTCACATATATGGAAATTATTGCCACGCACTCCGAATACTCCCTTTTCGACGTTGCGTTATATATATATATACATATATGCGAATGTATCCTGATTTACCGGAGTATTTTAAAAGCTATCGATCGACCAACAGATGCGAAAAAAGCCGAGATTTTGATGCGTCGCGCATAAAAATTCTTTTGCTCGTTAATCATCGAGCAGACGTGTTTCGTTGCGTGGCACACACGTGGTATTGTACTCACATCGTCATTCACATATTATATCTCTCCTCAAATAAGATTTGATATAAACCAATTATTCTCATAATTCAGAATCAGAGAGAGAAAAAGCATTATTTGTCGAGAGCTGTAATATGTTTTTTCGAAATATTAAAACGATCTGAAGATATATTG